>JAPMOR010118671.1:83746-150861 GCA_026543865.1 Argiope aurantia | reverse complement strand
TAATTTCAGATAATTTCAGTTTCCAGTCTAAATATCTGTACTTTTCTAAATATCGTCTGCTTATTAATTGCATTTTTCTCTCATTTGTTTTTGGAAATTATTGAAATGTTATGTTTACTTTTGATGTGTTTGATCTATGTAGTACTTTTCTATGTGATGTTTTATTCGATCGGATATTAAGGAGAATGCATACACCACAAGAGAAAGCACAGATTTTATGATGATCATAGAGTTAATTTCCAATCAACTAAATCACTGACTTTTAAGAGTTAATTTCAAATCAATTAAACTGACTGTTATGAAGATTTGAATATCACTATTCAATAAAAAAAGGATAATTTTTGATTTTTCATCGATCGTTTCAAAGAAAATACGCCAATAAGTGCGCAGGTTTCTGAAGATTAATTGGCCTAAGATTATGAAAATGGTGAGTTTTTCTAAATTTTTAACATTTAAAACTTCATAAATAAGTCTTAGTTGATCGTGGAAAATAGAAACATTCATTCATTTATTTAAAATTTGGTGTGTCCAGAATATTTATCAGAATATGATACCTTACTGCATTAAATTTAGACTTCATAATTTTTGAAATATATTTATAAGCAGGAACAAAATATTATTATTGATTTCATTTCAATCCTTTTGAAAGCAAAACTAAAAACTGAATTTTATACTGAATCTCAGAAATTTTTGTTGAATTATTGTTTGAGATATTGCATAAACTATGAAAAATATTTTGTAGTTAACATAAGACTTAAATACCGAGCAATTCTGTTTGCAATTCTCATATTCAATAATAATAATAATTAATAAATAACAATAAAAATGATAAATAAAATAAAACGCTTGGTTTTATTAAAAAATATCTTAATATTAATTTCAATTTCGTCATTTACATTTTTAATTAAAGTTGAAGTTTTACCGGAAATGGCAACAAATTAGCAAAATATATCTAGTAAATTGCACGAAACGATCTAAACAATATAAGTTTGGTATGACTATGAAAATTTGAAGATTAAAAATGTTTTGTTTGAGAATCCTTTAAGAGACCAGTTACTTAAAATATTTAATTGAAAATTGTAGTGAGCGGTAATACTGGCGAACCGGCTGGTCGCCAAAGGCGGCTAGTTTTAAATAAAGAAAGTAAAGCAAAGACATTGTGACAAAATATTTGCTTCATTCATATTTGTATCTAAGTAAAAGGAGATTGATTAATATTATTAAAATAACTAGCATACTTTATTAACAAAATCTTCTGTTAATTCAGTAATCAAAAGATCATTTTATTGATTTATCAAGGAATTCCCATTAGCCGGAGAGATGATTATTGCAGAGAAATAAAATCACTCAATTTCGGGCAAACTTAGTTTAGTTATATTA
This sequence comes from Argiope aurantia, assembly GCA_026543865.1. NCBI lineage: Eukaryota > Metazoa > Arthropoda > Arachnida > Araneae > Araneidae > Argiope > Argiope aurantia. The sequence goes on along the minus strand of JAPMOR010118671.1, from coordinate 149,481 downwards.
GCATCCCGTCTGAAAGTAGCAAAAGGGACATTTGTCTGAAATGGTAATTTCGAAACCGGTTAGAGACCTGAGAAGGCATTCCTTTTCTCCTAGCTTCCGCACCATACCTACGGGAGGACGGTTAGCTTACGAGTCAGATTTAAAAACACTAGGCCCGCATACACGAAGGAATTATGATGGAAATAGGACTCGAATCTATAGCTCTAGGCACCGAGATCAAAATTTTACCACGAAGTCACCTTACTCTTTTAGTTCGTTAGATAAGGCTTGATTCATTTATTTTTGTAACTGCCAATCAGTTTCAACCTTTTTGATTTTAAAATTCATGATTCAACACGAGAGTTAGCGCATATTCATTCTGGTGATATTATTTTTGTTAGTGACAATTTATTGTTGACATAAGATAGAAAGATTCAAATAACCAAATTATTGATTAAGACAGTCAAGTTTCTAAATATTTCATAGCTATAGTAGCAGCTCCCTCAAATGAAAGACAGTATATTCCCGATTATCCGGTTAGCGATTATCCAGCTGATGCACTATACGGCCTAGCTTTCTTTTGCCGCAATTAAATGAGCAAGGCAATACTTGCATTGGCAATATTGCCAAGGCATTGGAAGCGGGCATCTGCAACGATCCTCCTACAGACCTTACATATCATACAGACCTTATTACAAGAATTTCCATCATCGCTGTAAATGGTATTTTCGAAAAAGCACGACAATACATTCCCCAATTCAGGAAAGCACCCATAATTGAGAAAATTAAGAATATTGAGCAGTTGTGAAATCAAATGTGTGCATGTATTGTCGAAAAGTAAAGTATCACTCATTAAAGACCCTTGGCCTATAATGGCTTACCAATCCCTCATCTTCGTGTATTCTCGGTGTCATCTGATTGGCGCTACCATTTATGACTTGTTTCTCGAGCTTTTGCCGAAACTAAAAATTTGTAAGTTACATTTTGTAACATCCAGACTATCAATTACTTTGAAATGTAACTGAATTTTATCTCCAGCCGCTAAGTTTTACTAAATGTTATGCTCGTAGCGCTTTGCCGAGTATTGTTACTGACTATAAATTGATGTCAATATGTCAAATAAATTTCCTATATAAAAATTAATTGTCATATTTGTTTTGATACTCATTTTTCCAATAACTGATTTTTGATTTTAAAAACCTTTCGATGGTTCATTAAGGTTTTATGGGATAAAAAAGAAATAATATTAATAAATAAACCTTAAAGTCAGAATTTGTATGCAATAACAATATGATGGTCATACCTTCCTAGGCATCGGTAAGTTCATTTCGATTAATAAATACTTAAACGCTAGTTTTAGAAAAGAAAATTCCCAGCCTTCATGGAAGGTTGCCATCTATTGAGGTAAGGCTACATTGCTACAAATCAATATTTTAGTCCTCCCATAACTATTTAATAACTGAAATATATGATCCTAAAATAATAAAGAGATCTAGTATGTGGGAAACAGTATCACGGTAAGGAAGTTCAATGCTTGTTTTCGTATATAATGAAAGTTGCATTTAAATTTTCCATGCTTTCAATTCCGATTATATACTGCTTTAGAAGGCCATGATTTTGAAGGCAAAATTGTCAGATTTATAAATAAATTTTAAAAATTGATAAATGAATTTTATTAGATAACTATCTATCCCAGTGTATTTTATATAATATCATTCAGAGGTGCTTTCAGTATTTAAAGCTTTCTTTCTAGATGAAGTTTTCGCCCCAAACAAAATGTTTTAAATCTGTCGAAGTGTGTTGAAGAAACACACTACATTGTAGGCAAACTATTATGGTAACTCATTTTTTTTCAAAATAATATAATGGCCGCTCAATAATCTCAACTGCTTTCATGAAATCGCCATCTTTATGGTAAAGTGTGGACTTCGGTATTTCAGGGGTATAGGCTCGAAAGACTATTCTTCAAGAGATCCGCTAGGTATATAAACCTGGGACATGTTAAATCTGACGTCGATAGTCAAACGTAGGTCCGCTGATATGATGCAGGAAATTGGAAAAATGGTGCCGAGTCAGGTTTCGTCCTCATCATCTGACTGCAATTATATGGTCTATTCCAAAATGGTCTTTGTACTGTTTCAAAATGGGACATTAAAATAACTAAACCACGCATAACTAAATAACTCATTGGCTTTTAGTTAATCTACATAAAAATTACTGTAAACTGTCATAAACAACATAAAAAGTATTAAATTTATTTATAGAACGGAAATCATGTAGAAATAGATTTAGGAGCAACATTGTATTTCACATACATGCCAAAAAAAATACAGAATTCCTTATAATCAATGTGCATTTTTGATTGTATTTTGAAATACGCTTCCATATATGAGAATTTAACTTGAACAAAAGAGATGTAGCCTTAGTTCGGCCATTGTCAATGGCGATGCGTCTCATCATCATAAACCAGTTCACTTGACTGATTTCCTGCTGTTAAGATTGGAATCTATACAAGTTTCAAATCTCTTCATTGGAGCTCAACCTAGTGCTAATGAATAGCCATTCACAGAGAAGAGCTTCGTGTGAGACGTGAGGAGAATTCTCGTAATCGATTGAGTGGCATGCTATGAGACATTCTTTCGATGAAGAACAGGACTGTCAAAGGGATCGCATTCGCTTTGGAAATATCCGTCCGGAGTTTCTCATTAATTATATAAATTATTTAGGAGGGACAAAAAACGATTTCTAGATGTTTATTGGCTTACGTATAGATAGAAGGCAGAAGCTTTTATTGAGGGAATGTTTTATTTTCAGTGTTACCTATTTCTGGAACGATGAAGGAAGAAAAAATAATGGGTGATGTTCAATCACCGATTTTGACATCGCATTTGTCCAAAATATATAACTGTTCTTACAACTTAAGCATAAAATAACTACGTTAATCTAATCTATAACTGCTAATCAACATAACCCTATCGCGGCTCTATTGCAGATTTATGAAGTACAATGCACTGATTAAAATTTATATTTAATTTTTTTTAATAAATTTTATATTGAACAATGAAATAAATATTTCAGGGATTAGTTTATTAAACGAAGACCTTCCACTAAGCAATTCGATTGTTTTAAAACCATTTACTTTTTTGTGTTAATCTTTTATTGTTTTCCAAGTTTTCGGAATATTTTTATAATTTAAGAAAGATGAGGTTCTGGAAGTTGTGCAAAGTTTCTAACGAAGATAAGATAATTAGCTGTATTTTTTCATTTATATGAAAGATTAAAATTTAAAAGATATAAATTTCAAAAACCGGTTTTTGCATCTGGATTAACACATAAATCATGTATTAAAATGCATACAAACGCTCAAACTGCTAACATAACGCGTAGAAAGTTCAGAGAAAAATTTCTCGTTTTTACATATATGTTTAGGGAACAGAATATTTGTGATTTTATAAAGTAAGAAAAAATCAATTGAAGAGGCAAAAGATGCCCCCCCCCCAATCTCCATATTTTGGTTTATTGTACTCGAAGGTTAAATGTATATTTTTAAAAAGAGTAATTTGAATTAAAATTGATATATATCAGGTAAAATATTTCCAATTGATTCAGTATTACTTACACTAAAAGATTTTTTACAATTGTTTTAACCGTAAAACAATTGTAATATGGATTAGCACTAGCATACTAGCATCATCTTCTGAAGTATAGGGTGTGCGAAAATTTTGAAAACAGATTGTAAAATAATATAAAACAAAAACTATAAGGTATAGAAACAAAATATCTTTAATTGTGTATTTTAGAACTGCTTAAATTATTAAATATAAATGTAAGATACTTTGATTACTCATAATATATTCAAACAATACCCAATTCACGTCGTATATTTGTAAGCACTTGAAGAGTTACAGATTGAATATCAGCTGCGATACTTTTTTTAAAACTTAGTAATTACTGCAAGTAAATCACTGCAATATTTGTTATACGCAACCGTTCCATAACCAAAAATAGTCGAATTAATTTTGAAAATCACATAATATGACTACTAAATAAAATTTTCTAATCAAATCATCATCAGGCCATACATAACGCCATCTATCGGATTCTTACAAATAACATTGCTGTGAAAAAAAATCATCAGAATGTTAATAATAGTAACATCGAAAAAACACCATTATTCCTAATCACATTTTACATAATTTTGTAACATTCCCAAGAATTCTTGAATACCCTGTATAGTGAATACGATATCATGTGATGCAATAATGTGAAAACCATAAAACTTGCAAATTGAACATTCTAAAGAGGGTTTCATGTGTTCAGAACAAAGCAGTGGATACATCTTTTCATCGGAGATTAGACCTTTTAAATAACTACAAAACGAAAATTACACTGAACAAAGGAACAAAGAATCTTTTTATTTATTTATAAAGCAAATTCTTAACCTCTTATTCCTGGATCTCCCTGGCAAGATTGAATCAAATTAATTAAGATTTTAGAAGAACTTAAATATCAAATAATTCCTAAAAATGTTGAAAAACACATAAAAATACGCACAAATTCATTTCAATGAAAGAAGCTGTTCTTAAATATAAAACAAATAAGAATTTTTATGTTGGTAAAACTGCTGTTTACATTTTAGAACAAAATTACTTTTGCGATTCTGATAATACGCCATTAAATTTATTAACATTTTAAGTGAATTTTATAAAATATTTTTATAAAATATTTAATTTTATGTATTCTAAAATTATTGCTTTTATAGAAACAAATGAAGATTTTGACATTTTAAATTAGATTTATTAGAATTTGTCTTTCTCTAGCCCGTAATTATCTTTATAAATAACAATGAAAAAAATTGAAAAAAACAAATTCTTTAACTATGATGGTGACAGTGTAGAAAGTTTCCAGAAGCCATTTGACAGCTAATTACTACGTGGGTCGCTATATCTGGTTTTTAAATCTTAATTATGACTATGGTCAGGATAAATAGATAGTTTCCAAAAATAAAAGCAACATGGAAAATATGAATCACATTAACTTCAATTTTTACTTTTTCATATAATTTATAAGTTTCAGTTAATGAGAAACTATAAATTTTGAAGGTACCGCTTTGTTTCATTACCAGAATGGTGTAATTTCGTGGCGCTAGTATCGACGCAAGCTGGCATTAATTGATTGGACGTGGAAAAGGACAGCTGAGAATGGTGTAACGAATTAATTTAATTTTACTGTCTTGATCCTAAGAAAGGAGATGGGATAGAATGCGCCAGAGCCCCATATGTTGCCTCCAGATTAGATACCTTGGCTAAATAGACGGATAAGTTGTATCTTTTTAATTTTTCAAAAAGTATTTTACGCACATTATTTGGCTGGAAACTAATCAGGTATATTGGCATAAGAATAAAGTTCTTCGTGATGTTTAATTTTTTTTTAGTTGTATGATATTGATTTGACTTATGATTTATTTAAAAGTGAGAGAGGTTCATCAGATTATAATGAATGCTAATATCTGTTGAGGCCTTTTTCCATTGTTGCTGTTGTTTATGTTTTATTTTGATAGCTTATGGGGAAAATACATAAAAATATCAATATTCCTTGAATGATTCTCAATAAATTATTAAATCCAGTTTTATATTTTTAAGGCATTCTTTTTGTTTTTCTGGTAGTAACCAGCATGTTTAGATGATTTGAAATATGTATCTTAAATTTAGCCCTTTATAGTGCATAATTCCGGGGCATTGACACATAAAATTTTTTGGGGTTATATCATGATAAACTGATGATTTAAGCACTAACACATCAAAAGTTCGTATATTTGCCATTTAATTTATAAAATAAGGGGTGGTAAATGTACTAACCAGAGATTGTTCAGGAGGCTGGCTGCATATTTGCTACATTGCATAAAAATAATGCTGTTTCAATCTGATTCAATTATAAATAATAAACTTTAAGAAATAAACTACAGTATTCAAATAATCAATACATCAGAATGAACTCTAAATATGCATAAAATCATCAACAGGAAGATTCCAAATTTTAAGAAATTCCAAATGCATCAGCAATTTTTGTTCATTTTTCAAAATAAATGTTCAATTTAAATGAAATAAATTTAATAAAAATACTGATAATTAAATATAAGAATATCGTAGACATTAGGAACACAACACAGAGGTGTATCATGTCTGAAAATATTTTCAGGAGTTAAAATTTAATGACAAAAGCTTAAGCTTAATGTCACTACGAAAAACCTTATATCGTGAACGGGCAGCCTTAAGCATGTTTACCACTTTTGAATTTAAATGACATTTAACTAGACTTGATGCAGTTCAGAGCTATTAAATTAGTTTAATCGAGTTTTAAGCATCTGATTACCCAATTTATCATTTTAAAATACTTATCTGAACCCTCGTAAAGAAATTCTTTCGCAGTGGTAAGAATATATACCAGAGAACTATAAAGGGTTAAAAAGAGTTTGCGAAATAATGATAATCCTTCTTCTCAAAATTAAAAAATAATTAAGATATCTGATGCATTCTATCTTCAGAGACAGCTTTATGGCGACAAATTTATAACTTTAATACACATTATCATTATTATTCTATCAAAAATAATGTTACATTTAAATTATAATTTAATAATTATAATAATCAAAATAATTTTGAATGTAAAAGACTTTTAATGATCAGATTATTTAAATTCTTTGGTATATAATCGATTTTTGACTTAAATATCAATAACTTTGCTGTGATATACCGTTGAGAGATGAGTGTTAAGAATTAATCGAGCCAAACATAACAATAATAAAACATAGTTATAACCACTTGAAATATTCCCTATCTTCTATCTTAATAATGGAAGGAATAAAAATTGGAAAAATGATCAAGCCGAAGAACAATAAATATTAACCACAGTTTGTATAGTTTTTCCAGAAAAACATATTATATCAGTAGACCTTGCAAACGAATGTATAAATTACCTTCAAAAAGTGTTTTTATATTTCTTTCAAATGAAAAGAAAAATATCATTTCTACAAAAAAATAGGCTAACTTAGATCCATTCTTAAATTTTGTAAAATGATATCCTATTAGTTCGCAAAAATTGTATTTCTATTGACAATGAAAAAATATACTTGATTTAGGTAATGAAACAGGAAAGAATTTAGAATATAAAATAAAATTAATATTCCAAAATATTTCAATAATTTATACCTCAAAACTCAAACACTTAGTAAGGAATAATTTTTTTTCCTGTAACAAGTGGCCTAGTTAAAATAATAAGTAAAATAATTAACTGAACCATTAATAATATTTGCAGTTCTATATGTTCAGTTTTATTTATAGCTACTTCGCTTCTTGATTCCTTTTTCGCAACCTTATAGATTTCGACTGAAACCAAAAATCCTTTTTCTCATATCCATAAATCCATTCAATCGGCTTTCATTTTAACCTGCCATAAATTTCTTTTCTTTCTATCTATAGGATTACGTCAAATGTGAAATTTATGGCTCGTTCGTTTTTTGAACCCTCCATTTCTACAATCATTCTCATAACGTCTGTTTATTGTGTATGCCGAGGTCTCTCTTACAAACAGATGCCCATTCGCTAAGCAATGCTTTATAATTGGACTGAGGGTGCAGTAAGTTTAAATTAGAATTGAATTTTTTGAGAATTAGTTTGAGAATTTTTATTGTGAAGGGTTAATTCAACAAGAAATTAGAAAATAATGGCATAGCATTGGAGAAAAAATTTAATACAAGATAATTATTTTGTCTGCAATCCCAATATAAAGGCCTTTCGAAATTCGAAGCAAAATTTTTGAAATTGTTCAATAATTATTGAGAAATCCCATCATTTGCTTTTGGAGATACATTTTAAGATAAATATTTTTCTAAATAGCATCATTTACGAGATTACTTTGAAATATTGTTATAGTTAAAAAAAAAATTGCTTCTTGTCTCTTATCTGTCAAATATATTAGATATTAAAATGCATATGACAAAGGATTTCATGCATTATGAAAGATATATATAAGCTTGTGGGTTTGGTATTCGGCCAAGACTTGTTGATCCTTATGATGACAAGCGACTGATACCTTGTTGAACAGTTACGCAACATATTACTGATATTTTTTGAGCATTCCTCCAACATCTGATTCTCTTGCCCAAGTTAAAATTATAATTAGATTTCATTTACTTAACAACGAAAGTAAATTGCTCGATTATGCCAAACGCTGAAGAATCGAGGCTTGCCAGTTCATTGATGTTAATTTAATGTGAGTATCGCATCCTGGGTTTGACTTAAAAGTTAAAACAATTATGATCCGTTAAGTTATTTCCTTATTTGCAAGGAGCTGTACTTTACGGATTCCGAAATCATCGCATTTGTATATAAAAAAAAGGTAAATACAGTCCATGTTTCCATAAATGATGCAAAGCTTAAAGAAAAAAGGAAACTCACAAATTCCTTCTGTTAGAAAAAATTACGCATGATAAAATGTTTACTTAAACAATTCGAGATGTTGGAGAAAGTAAGTAGAAAACGTACAACAGGAAGATGAAATAAATTAGATTTATAGGGAAGGAGATGAGAAAGATTATATACAGAAATAAAAATAAAAGAAGAGATTTTCAAAACAAGTTTTTATTAGTGTAATTGAAAGAAAATTGTAGTCAGAAGTTATGTGATAGGTGGAAACTTTGAAAAGAACATGCCAGATCCTAACTTTCTACATAATTACATGCTTATTTCAGCTCGAGGTAAATAATAAGGGAAATAATATAGAAGAAATATTTCTTAAATTTATATTTTTCCTGAATATAAACACACGCAAACATGTCTAATACTAATAAAGGTATGTGTGTTTGTCTATCTGTGTGATTTGCCACTCTGCTGAGCTGATCTTTGAACATAGAAGTGCAAAAGTTGGCCCAACACTGCATAGAAGAGTGGGAATGTACCTCTCTGAGCTATGTTTGTGAAATTTTAATTATAGTTTAATTATAGGTAATTTAATATAGGTAATTTCTGAAAATATTCTAACATAAAAATGATTCTCACACTGTTTGGAAATTCAAAAATTTATGTTTTCTGTGATAGGAATTTGATTGCTGTACATTTAAAAAATTAATATTGCTTTTAATATTTTTTCTGTAATATTGATGATGAAATAATTTTACAGTAAGTTTTTAAGGAATAAATATTACGATATAGTGAAATAAACTTTTAACTCCAATTCTCCTTCAAGGGAATTGGGTTTAATATCTCGCTCATAAAAATTTTTTTTAAAATTATTTTAAACAAATTAAATAAAAAAATAAAAATAAAAAAATGAAATAAATAAAAAAATAATAAAATAAATAAAAATAAAATAATAAAAAAATCTTTTTAACGCATTATGAATACTTATATATATAGTTTGTCATGATTGGTGACTTGCAAGGCAATCAGTCAACTACAAAAAGAAACAATAAAGTCTACATCGATTTACAAGTGAATATGAAAGCATGAAAAATATCCTAATAATAAGTTTTTTGAAATTTTTATTTTAATATGTCCGAGTACTTAGTCCCTTTAAATTATACGGAAGCACAAAATTAAATTAATTTGAAAATACAGCAAAAGAAAAAAGAATATTGAGGCCTTGGGAACCGTGAAGTTGCTGGGATCTTGGCAGTTGCCTACTTAGCCTATTTGGTAATTTGACCCTCGTATTTATCATTAATCAACATGAATGTTGCCTCTAACTAGAATTAAAGTTATACTTTGTGCATACAAAATTCAGTAAACAACTTCTTTCAGATTCATCAAATAGACAATTGAAGAAGAATTAAATTTGATGACTCAGAGTAGACGAATTAGACCTATGCTGCCATCTATATTTTAATATAAGAACAATGCAGACACATAATTTCACTAGCAGAATATATGAAAATCACAAGAATATATAATTATGTCTATGTCTACTGCTTTACATACAATTCTATAATATTATCATAGAAAAACAATATCCAAGTATATACAAAGTTTTTCGGGTAAGAAACTGAGATTATAATAATAATAATAATAATAATTTCTAACATTACCTTTCAGATGAATTTAATAAAACGCTCGGCATCTTCCATTGTTTCAAGTCAACTTTTTAGTTGGATTTCAGCTTTGGGAGTAAGAAAGTGCATAGGGTTAAATCCTGGAGACTTATAGCTTGTTATATGTTTTAGAAGGTTTTAATCCATATTTCAAGTATCCAGTAATTCTTGATTAGTTGCGATACGATTCATGCTTTCTTTACATGTTTAAAGACGATGCAGAAATATAGTTAAAATTTGGTGCTTCAGTCAAATTTTTTTTGTTTTTTGTTAATGCATTAATAAACGCATCATAAACGATTAATGATTTATAAGAAGGAATAATCATCACTGTATATTCTGCTCGATTTAAAAAGTCTGTACTATTTGTTGCATTGAGACCAGTTAAAACAATCCCCTCCATAAATATGTTGCAGCATCAAAAATTCACCGAGTTTCTATAAACTGTGTGCGTCACTTTTATAGAATTTATATATCAATTTTCCAAATTTAAAGTAATTTTTTCCGAAATAAATAAAATATTACAATAAAAATTCATAATTTTTGCCAATTTTAAGCTTAATTTCATGTAAATATAATCTCTTCCATTTTTAAAATGTAATTGATATTCAAATACATAAAATTACCAATTGACTCTAACAGTCTTAAAATAGCGACAGATTGACTTAGAGTTTTAGAAGAAAGTACAAGCTTAAAGTTACTTATTAATTTATAAATATTACTTAACTTTGAGAAATTGTCTCACACTTGCTTGAATTATTTATCATTGTAGTTAATGAAAATTCATTTAGAGATATACAATAAAAAGTCTTTATTAATGTTTATGTATTTAAATTTCAGCTGCTCATAATTAATGGTTTTTTTTCCTAAATACGGCAAAATTTTACATTAATACCAGCCAAAATTGAATTTATATTTGAAGTCGGGTAAAACTTTAAAAAATAAATAGTTCAGATTTTTGTATTAAAACAATTTTATATGAAATTACATACCTAAAGAAACCATTTATCTAAGTCGATTTCTTTTTTATTTTTCATAAGTATAATTAGTTTCTATATATTGGACAACGTTTCGATATATATATGACCGATTATGTCGTCACATCAGCAGGGTTTTTAAAGTCTACAATGCTGCTTTTAAGCAATAAAATAATTTATAAAAATAGATAAGTATTGGCCTAAGACAAACATTAATCCATTCGTGTTTAGTAAAACAGAATTCAGTAAAAGCGACAGAAAAAGTTTAGTGATCATAAATTTAACGGAGGAAGGAAAGAGGTAATATTGGAGGAAAATATCTCACTTTAATAAGATTTACTAAGCAGTTTTTCATACCTTACGAAATTCTTTTATAAAATTAAATGTAGTAATATAGTGAGAAACGAATTTAAAAAAGATAATATTTGTAATTCGTAAATATAAAAAGTTGCGCTCGCAAGCTTATATACCTATTTTATTATAAAGAAACGTGTGAACATTCAAGACGATGTCGGAAATGTCATACAAGAATGTACATAGATATTATTCAAATATAGTAAAAGACAAGCGAATGTCAAATTATTATATGTTAGCAAGAATATTGACTCTTCTATAAATATCAGAGCAGTTCTAAACTTGAATAAAAACTATCTTCAGAAATGCATTCAAGTCGATAAATTAAATAATTTTGACATTGTATTTAACATACATAGTAAGACTTGTAAATTTAAGCCATAATATACGATATACAATACTTCATTGATTTATATGATAGCATTAAAATGTAATCAATTCTGAGTATGACATTCTCCGATTCATTTATCAGTAAAGAATGCATTCTGTCTCATTATGTAGTGAATACAATTGCGCCTTGTGAAAAGTAGCCCATTATTAATGCATGGATCAACATCTCAAATTTATCTGCGATTGTTGGAAAGGAATTCTTTTCCCTGAGAAGAAATTCGCATCACTGGCATACGATTCAGCGAACAAAGTGTGAAATTCTTTTATTATTGGAGTAGTGATAAATAATATTGATTATTTCTGGTTATACAAGGAAAGAGCCCAGGTGGTTATGTCTGCTAATTTTAGAGATAACACTATTTTGAAACTACACAAGGTCGTATTAGTATGAATTTCATAATTTCGAATGAAAGAGGAAGATGAGAATTTTAACAGCAATAATGGAAACAATATTACTTTATAAATACTTTTTTTTTAGTTTAAGGATTTTATGTTGAAAGTATGGGCCAATTAATTTTTATTTTACGAGATTATATTACAATCTTCTAACTATTATAACGGCTTCTTTGTCATTCAACCTTTTCTTTTTATATAACAAGATAATAAGGTAATATTTGAATCAATGGATTTACAGGTTGAGAACCGATTGGAGTTTTGAGAAATTGCCTTCCTTGATCAAATTTTTTATAATTTTGCTATTTTTCTTCATATGTAACAGAAACGTGGACAGATTTGCTTTAAAAATCTTTTTTCAGTCATTTTTCTCTTACATCCAAATTCAAGTTTTCAATCTTATGTTATTAAAATCAATATGTTGTTTAATATAATCTATCCTCGTGCACTTCGACATAGTTAATTTGGCTTAACTTAGCTGTGTATTGTGCAAATGATCTGAACAACGCATCAAGCAAACACTTTTTCTGCATTGTAGTTTTAAGTTTCTTATATAATAACTAAATACAGAAAAAATACCGAAGTACAAAAATAAAACAAAAAATAAATTCAGTAAACGCTAAAATTTAGAAATGTTTTTTCCCCATAATTTCTTGAAAGCTAGTAAACCCCAATTAAAACCAAAAACAGCATGATTTTCGATTAATGGAAGGAATTTTAAACAGCACACGAAATCATTTTAAAGCTACTAAAGATTTTCAAAGTTTGAAAAGGCAATTTATAATAATTCTTACAATTTTACGTTCACATGACTATGCGTTGTTCGAAGCACAATGTTTATTAGTCAAAAGCGTAACATTTCACGTTTCTTTAATTATTAATAGTTGTGCTCATGAACAACTTAAAGATTTTATAATTTTAATTGATGCTTTTATAAACTATCTCAAAATAATAGAATTTCGCATGAAAATGGTGCTAAATAAAAAGAGTATCAAATACTTATTTGTAACAATTTATTTCGTAGTTCACGGAATTTATTTATTACTTTATTTCGGATTCCTTGGTATCTAAAATTTTTAATTAGTTCGGTTGACAAACTAATTATCAATGCTACTTGAAGTAGTGCTACTTCCCTATCAAAGGATAGTGATTTTTCACGATCTCAAAACTCACAATTTCTAACTTTAACGCTTTTAATTGAATATTCGCTCTTTGTTGTTTATTTTCCTTTCGTCTTTCGACTTCCATAGCGAAAGTACGAATAAATATTTAAAGAATATATTTGTCTTATCAACTATCGCGGAAGAGAAACTTTCTTTGATATATATTTCAAAAGGGGGTTAAGGTGGGCAGACAACATTAATTCATTTCATTCCACGAACAGCTTGCCGTTGTGTTGCGTTAATGGTTTTGGAAACTTGGTGTGGTTTATGTGGTTCTGTTTATATTTGGTTACTTTCCAGGTAAATGATTAGGTGAATTGGATTGCACTTTCAGAGGAAAAGAGTCTTGTTACTGTAAATGACTTCGCCTAGGTGAGAAAGGCTCCACTAATTTTTAAAATCAAATCAAAATTCTTATAACTTGTCGATCTTTTTGTTAAGTCATATCACTGACTCTCCGACTCGCCCGAAGGCACTCGGATAAATAATACTAAATGACCGGACCGCCGCAACAGCAACACTGTCCTAAGGTCCATCACCGGCCACGGTACAACCCTTCCTGAAGGAAGTACATCCCGTCATCGATGGGAGGTGCCAGCTTCCCCACCTTTTTGTGTACCCTCCAGGGTGGCTAGATCCAACCACCATACCGGAAGCATCTTATCCTCTTTCCTAGGTGCACCCCCCCCCCCAGGAGTCGACTTTTTGATTAAGTTCAATGTGTATACTTTTTACAGCTTAATATTTGATACTGTTCCCATTAATGTTAACAAATTTTCGGAACATATCCTAAATTTGCAATTCAACGCAAATGGGATTAGTTTTCCTTATGGAGGGAAGTTTAGTTATAATTTCGGTTAAAAATTCTTAAAAGATGCTTTATGTAAAATAATTTTAAACTGAAATTTTTAAGAAGAAAAAATTTAGAAGTTGAAGAAAATGGCATACTTTTCAAACAGAATAAAATAAAAATGATAAAATTTTTTAAAAATGTAATCGAACATTTCTAAACCCTTAAACTTTATTAGAATGCATTATTGTTTAGAGGACAGAATGAAATTAATTTCATAGTAAACTTGAAAATATGCGATCTTTAGTTCTCCTTTTACACAATTTATTGGAATAAAAAAACTTTTCCAACAAGAAAAGTATACAGTTTTTAAATAAGGAGGATAAAATTTATTCAGTACTGAGAAAAAAAAACTGCCATTTAAAAAAAATGCCGAAGCAAGCTCTGCAAAAAGTAGAAGACAATCTTCTTATCTGTATATCATTATTTGGGAGACTCAAAACCATCACAAAATTTGAAACTTTTCATGTATTCGCCTTTTATTTACACATTGTAATTTTGGCTAAATCATCTGTTCAGAACATGCGTTAATCTTTCATCAAGATATTTCAGTAAACCTTGAAAATACTTACAATAGGGTTGATTTTGATAAAATTAAGCAAGCTTTAAAATACAATTTAAATACTTTCATCATCATAAACTTCTGTAATAATCTGTAGCGTTTTTGTTTTACTTTCAAACATACTAATTGGATTTCCAACTGATTGGAAAGTTACATTATTATTATTTTTTTAATTTTAAAATCTATTGTGATATTCTAAAAGCTAGCCACTGGAGATGTTTATTATCTAGGGAGTTTATTTTCAAAAAATCTCAATTGCCCGCAAATCCCCGTCATTGATTTAAAAAAAAAAATTCAGTCTTTTCTTCCTGAAAAATTTATGAATGAATGAAAGTTTTAAATGATATGACTTTTTAATTAAAAATGACGTGCTAACAAATTTGTGCTATCATTTCAGATTGTGCAACAACAACAAAAAATATCTGTCACTTAAATAACTTACACAGGCTTTCATTTCTTGACCAACCATACACACTCTTTCCATAGGAAAGATGTCACGCTCCCATGACCCACATACGTTCAGGATCTTAAGGCTTTCGTATATTTTGCAAGGAAATTCTTAATAGCCTGTTTAGATCCAACAGTCGACCGAACTGCAGCAGATGCACAAAGCACTTTCCGAAAGTGGGAGTGTTGGTTGTCGAACGATGTTAGAAAACAAATGGCAGCCAATCTCTTTCCCTTAAGAATTATTACTGCTGTAGCAACAAAATATTTATACAAATAATTGGTCATCAAATGATGCTTCTAATCCCTGTTGTGGTTTACGGAAGATTAAATTTGCAAGTTATTCGTACAAAATAATATTAAAAATAAATATGATACGTTCAAATGCAAATTATAAAACAGAATTTATGAAATATGTGTTTACTAGGACACTAAAAAAGAAAACTATTTTTTTTCCAATGTGTGGAAGTCATTATCTAAAAGTGAGAGGTACTGATGTGAATATTATAAATAAACATGAATTTTAATCAAATTTTTGATGCGTCGTCTTAACAAGTAATATCACCTATTTCCTACAAATTTTACATGAGAAAGATAAATTGAATTTTTTGTCACTAACAGCGAATATGTCGGAATGGTTTTGCTCATTTTAAAAGGATGCACTGTCTTATACTTATGTAAGATGTGAAAAAAATGTGTTGGTAATTATTGGTTGAGAAAAATTTAGTTTTTTCTTTTGAAAAAGTTGAGAAATTGAGACAGATTGTTAAGGATAATGACTTAAACGATTGATCTAAATGTTATTTCCTTATGATATTCTTTGGTTCCTTACTTTTTAATAGTAATATTTTTAAATCCTCTTAGCATAATAATTCTTTTTTGACTTCCATATTTATGATAATTTTTTTTTTACATTTTGGAACATTATTAAGGATTATTTTTGATTTTCATATATCCATCCTTTTTTTTTACTTTTTAAATTTTAATATATTTTATAATTTTCTTTATCAAATGCTACGGAATTTTATAATACCTTTTTTTATACATTTACTACGACTCTGCACTTTAAATTCAACACTTTACTAAAATTGATTAATTTAAAAAAAGTTTTAAAAATATTAGAATTCCATCCTCGAAAACAGCAAATTTAAGAAAAAATGAAGTCCAATTAATCTGTGTAAAAACCAAAACATCTAGGAAGTAAAATGTATGAAACGGTATACTATTTGATAAATAAGAAAAAAAATCAAGCAGAATATATTTTATGTATGTATATTTAGAATCTAAATGATTTTTGCTACATGTTTTCTGTTCACTGGGATCACAAGATAGCGCAATCAAAACCCCTACTTTATAATTTTAAAAAAATGTTATAAAAATCTCGCTTACTTTTACTTGAATTTTACGTGAATTACTTACTCTTCTTACCTTTTTTGTATGAAAGAACGAAATAGAAGGTTTATCACAGTAATGGAGAGCAAATTTTTATAAATTAAAAAAATATTTATTTTGTGAAAGTGTTTATCTTTCTTATGAGTATTTTTATTGTATCCCAAGGTCAATAATAATAGCAAATTCGACTGTAAGCAGAATATTCTTTTCCAGGTAATTTTTGAAACTATGAAATGTCTCTAAAAATATTCAAATAATGCCTATTTAATAATTCTGCTGATTTGGTCACTCAATAAATAATAGATCCCGCTTTAGTTTATAAAGTATTATTAAATCCTTGTTAATTATTTCGAAAAAAGAAAAAGAGTGAGTCTGTTTTTTGATATTTATCGTTTCAGAGCTGATTGTTTTGAAGTTTTGCTCAAACATTTCAGCTTTAAATGATTCAAAATGCTGAAGTACAGCATTAGAGATAAACAGAAATGTTATTTATAATTAGGATTGAATTCACTTAAGTGTGATCTGAGACATACCTTAATTCCATAAAATGATTTAATTTAGTGAAAGGATGTTATTCTTAATTAAATTATCGGTTTGAGGCAGAGTGTTATACTTAACAAATAAAGTAAATTTACTCACTTATAAAGATAGGATGCATGATCATATCCTCTCTCTGAAACCTTAGCAAATCATTTTACTAGATAGAAATGTGTGCACTTAATTTGAGGGAAGGAATTTCGAAGACGACATAAACATCCTATTTAAACATTTAACGATTTAATTTCATTGTGATTTTATCCAAAAAAAAAAGAACTTAAGTTTCAATTTGATACGGATATTGCGAAATCGAAAGCTCGTATAATAATATTCTAAAATTTAAATCTCGATTCTGATGGCCGAGTTGAATGTTTTGACAGATTCAACAATTGCCAATAATTCTCATAAAAACCATCAGGAAGACTTTTAACCTCCGACAGATTTACCATGCATAAGCCTCAATGTATGGTGAATATTTGGAGGAATTATGTCTAATATTTACGATCCTCCTGGCCTAAAGCCGATGCTCTGCCATCGTGAGTATAAGGCAGACATTAAACAATCAAATATTTTTAGTAAATAAAAACCACTTGAAATTCGTCGTTTTCTGTTCAAATGGGACAAAAAACAACGAGTGTGACGCATTCGAGCTGATTTTTGACAAACCTTGATCAAAAACGTCCTTAAAAAAAGAAACGTTGTTTAGACTATATTAATCAGATACTAATTATAGCCGAGAATTTTGCATTTTTCTGATTTCAAATACAGAAAACCTAATTAAAATTCTTTTTGTAAATGACTTATTTTTCATCAACTTGTATAATTTTTCTACACAGCCAATACACTAATAAATTTCATTGATTCATTCATATTCTTGCCTTTTTGTTTAATCTTTTTTTCACTTATATTTTAGTAAAGATTTATTCCGAATAAATTATTTCCACTGCGGGATATTATAACCAACATTTTTTCCATGTTTGAATTTCTCTTTCTGTTTAGCTGTGGAAATTTTCGTTTTCGATTAAATTTCCATTGGTTAACAATGCTTTAAACTTTTTGTTTAATTTATCCACTAAATACATAATTTACTGAATTAGTACTATTTTCTGTGGACTGTAAAAATTATTTTAAGTTAGAAAATATCATAAATTCACATTTCGAAATTAGAAATTTCTCTATAAAATATTTGTTTAAAGTAGAGAATAAATAATTATTCATTACAGTTTCAAAAGTATATCCAATTTAATCTAAATAAAATATACGCAAACAATGCATAAATTATTTTTATTTTTTATACATTAGCTAAAAGATTATGCTTAACGTTTTTTTATAATTCTTCATCGAAAGCTATGCAAATACATAATTTACTGAGCATATGGAAAACGGAATAAATAATTGAAAAATTACTTTTAAATTTAAAATTTATAATAATTTATTAATTATAACAAGGACATGCTTAATTAAATGATTATAATAAATAGATATTATAATTATTCAGTTAAGTGTAAAATACTTACTCAGTATTTATTAGGTAAAAGCCTTTCTTCAGTTTGAAAAGACAAAAGTAAATATCTTTGTTAATCAACAATTGAAAATTAAAAAAAAAATTATTTTTCAATCTTATTACAGTAGTATGAGTCATGTTCAGAAAAGGAAAACTAGACCAGAGATGACACCTCAATCTTCAAATAAAATAACGGCGACATTGAACCTATATATATTTCTGATCTTTGATATAATCAATTTGTCATACAAACATTCGATTACAAAATCGAGATTTTGGTATTAAGATTGGTTTAGTTTAATTACATTAGCGTCTCGTTTTTTAAAGTATTACAAGAGATATTTTGTGAGGGACCTCGTAATTTTGAAACGCGGTTAGAGGAAGAGGACGACATCTGAGCTGGCACCCCCTCCTTAAAATTCCAAACTACAGAAGCGGGTGGACGTTTGACCCCGACGGATTTAACGTGCACCAGACCAGCTTACACGACGATTATTCGGTGGAATTCTAGAACCTCCGGTTCCTCAGCCTAAACCTTACCACCAGCCACCGTCGCCCTTTGGTACTAAGAATCAAGGGCCCAAATTCAGTTTACAACTTTTTATAGCAAAATCATTTTTTTTTCCGAATATTTTTCTCATTATCGAAGAAACATTTCCCAAACCCTCCCCGAAGCAAGAATCTTCCGATATATTCAGTACATGCGAAATGAAAAATAAAAATATTCACTGACGATAAATGATATATTAATTTGAAATTCATATTTTTTAATAAAACATAATTATAATACATTTCAGTGAAGAAATTAAAACCCGTGTGAAAGCCACTTTTGTCAAGAATTTGTGTTTTAAATATATTCAGTCGATTTGGAAGCGTTTTTTATACAGAAAGGCTAGATCTGAATAGTGAAAGGAGAAGAATAAAATGGAGACGGACAAATTCCTTTCACATTTTCTTATTTTCATCTCCGTTTTCAGTAAGTTTTGTAGAAGTAACATCACTTCACAAGTAGATTTTTTTTTCATCTTGAAGATTCTTTTCGGTAGAGCTTCGCAAGATTACTCTAAGCACAATATGTGATGGAGATGAAATTGAATCGCTTATACACTAAACATGGAAAGCAAAGAACTATACGTAATAGTTGTGTATGTAGTAATATGTTTTGATGGGATATACAGAACATTTTTTGTGCTTTTTTTTAGATTACTATGTAATCACGAAGTTAGAAAAAACTAGCTCTAATTGCCCAAGCCCTGTTACAAGCGGATTATTACCAAGATAAAAATTCTTCATAATTAAATAACAATTCACGCTGCATTTAATTTAGTTTAGTCCCCTTTTAAAGCAACACTAGGACTATTTTTGGAGGTACCTCGTAATTTTGAACCGCAGTCAGATGACGAGGGTGTCACTTGAGATGGCACACCCCTCTCCACACCACATCACACCAGCGGGAGGATGTTTGGCCCGGACGGATTTAACGTGAACCAGACACGCTTACACGAAGGTTCTTCGGTGGAATCGGGTCACGAACCTGAAACCCTTCGGTTCCGAAGCCGAAACCTTACCACCAGGCCCCATGCTGCAATTAAATGGCGCACATTTTTTTTCTAAGCATAAATATGTGGCTGTTATTTGCACAGTTCCTTTCATTCTTGAGTGAAGTTTGAATAATTAATTTAATACAATATAAAGATTACGATTTATTATTAAAAATCTTGCAGGTTTGATATGTTTTTTTAAAATTTAATGATTTTAGGATAGTTATTTAATATGTGCCTACAACCTTTTGTATATAACCACTATATTTTAATTATTTGAATATTCTTGTCTTAATTTTACTATTCCTATTTTTCTTTATATTTATTTTTGTGTCTCCTTTTATTTTAATTTTATTTATATTTTCTATCTATCCTAACATAACAGAATTAGTTTTCTTTATTTGAATGGTGGATATAATTTTAAAATTATTTTTTGTAAAATTTAAAAAATGTTATCGAGAATCTAATCTAGAATTTGCCTTCTGATGTAGTTAAAGTAATCTATAAGTTAAGAACATTCAGAGAAAAACATTTTGAAGAACACATGGAGTAAATTTTTATAAAATAAACTTTCCTCCGAAAATGATTATAATCTTGTAAACTTCGTCAACACATTCAGTTTAAATATGCTGTTATAATTAAAAGAATTAATAAGTGAAAAATTGTTCTTTCACGTTTTAAAAATTTTCATCGAATTGGTTCTAATTTTGATTCGATTTTTTTCAGTTTTTACCATGTAATTCAAAATATTTGTTGAATTTGTTTTAAAATTAATTTTATTTCAAGTATTCTTATAGATATCCATTTTTTTGCTTTTCTTATGAGTGATTTTCTACATCACTACATGTTTCTACATTTCTACATGTATATTTATGGATTCATTTCTTGATTTGGCGCACCAAACATATTACTACCTAACTAAAAACTCACCATTATATTTCAAATAGCATTGAAATTTCATTTCTCTTTCATGTTGAGAACTGTGATTTGTATAGCTGCTTTATTTTCATGATAAAATACTAACAAGTATATTTTGTAGAAATTTAACAACAGTTAATTAGATGATAAGCATTTAATCATTGCTTTTATTTACTGTTTTTAATTTATTTATACTCTTAATATTTTCTGTAACATTTTTTTTTACATAATACGATCTTTATGAGATATTTTAAATAAAAATTATTTTAACAATATTTCATGTTTTAAGAAGCACTAATTATTCATTATAAACCAATTCACAAGTGAATATTATTTTTATTTTTAATGATAATTATTTTTCTTAGTTATGGCATTTAGATTGTCTTTATATAATAGATTAAAATAAACATACAGTGAATAATTTATTCTTCTAAATAATTATAAAAAAATGTACGTTTTATTATTTGATTATAATAAAACATGTCTATCTTATACTATTTTGAAATGATAAAAAAGGTACGCTTTTATTTTGAAATAATAAAAAAAGCTAATTATTGTTTGCTCTTATTGCAAACAATGAAAGACATCAAAATTACTTTAAATACTTGAAAAATGTACGAATTTTAATAATTGCAGCAGCGCAAAACGATATTGCTCAAATAAATATAATTTAAGGTTAGAAACTTTTTCATTTATTGTGAAGTTTCATTGTTTTCCTTTAATTTTATCAACAAGTCCATCTTTTGGAACTTTCAGCATTTTTATACTGCGTTTAAGATGTAAAATAAATGCCTTTTCAAAAAGGCTGTGACATTCCTATATCTTTACCTGCTATATCTTAACTTGCAAATAATTTAAAGTTTTTCAATCTATTCCCTACGCTACAAAGCTCTGAAACATACATATATATATACGTGCATCTACATTACAGACAATGAAAGATAACAGCCTTGTTTTACTTAATATCAAAAATTAGCAACCATACAAGATTTTAATAGTTTTATAATTATTTTATTGTCTTTGGTTTTTGAGACGTCACGATACAAATTTTTAAATAAATGACAAACTTTATTGGATTTTTTTTTTACAATTTAAAGACAAATCAAAATCTGCTTTTACAAAATAAAATATTCTAAAAAATATTGTCTGAAGTTTTGACGAAATGAAAAAAATAAATTTTCTTACATCCGATTTTACGGCAAATTCTAACTATCATAGATAAGGCTACATTTCTACCAAATTACATTTTCTAGAAATTTATTGACTTAGGAATTTTCGGATAAAATTGAAATGGAAATTTTCTATCATAATTCAAGATTTTATGACATTTGTTGCATAACAGTCACTGATTGTTGATTGTTTTCTCTGTAAAATATGAAATTCGCTATCATGCCAAACTATGAGAAAAATAATTTAGGAATCAAATAAATAATAATAATCTTTCAGAATAGCTGTTGTAATGTCACAGATTTAACAAGTTTAATTGATCACTTAAATATTATTAATAATAGTAATCATTCATTGTTGAACATATTGATTGCACACTGTCGTTTTAAAAACAGAAAATTGCAATATATATATATAAAGAGAGAGAGAGAGAGAGAGAGAGATCTTTCCGTCTTTCATAGAGAAATTAATTCCATCATTTTTTTTCAGGTGGTCTCAGGGACTTCTGTTTCATCAAGGATTGGTCGATTTTCTAAGGGCAGCCCTTCTTATTCCCTTAGGCATTAGCGTTTTCCTATGTCAACGCATGCCAAAATGCTCCATCGTGGAAACAGCCTTTTTGCTGTTGGTAACAGTGTCAACTGTCAATATGCTCACATCAGTCATAAATGATGCCCCTCTAGTTCCAGAGCAAATCGAGATCAACAATGGGGATACTGATGCACTCTATGGCATTAACCCTGAGAACCATCATGGGGTACATGACAGTCCCCAATGCATCATTTTTGGCATTTTCATAATATGGTTTGCGAGTCTCACTATCAACTTAGGTCCCACGTTTTTGAGCGGTGCTCTGTCTTCAGCTAGAGAAGGTGTTACCCTGATAGATGCATGCCCAATGGTATACGCTCCAGTTCGCCATTACGTTCTAAATGTTCTGTGGGTAACCGTCAATCTGATGTGCGTCATTCTGACAGGCGTCCATTTGCGCAAGCTTTACAAAGATCTCACCAGATCTAATCTCGAAGCCCTGAGAATCGCCAGTTTAGTTTCCACCATGCTATCAGTAAGATGCGAAAGAGATGTCTCTGAATCGCAGCATATCCAGAACTACATCGATAGATTGGAGAAAGAAGGCATTCGTCGAGTGAAGATGTTCGTTATTCTCCTGGTTGCGTATTTGATTTTCTGGGGTCCGTTATTTGTGATAATCTTGATCCAACCCGGAATCAGCGGGCCAACTTATTCCTATGAAATGGCCTTGCATTTAGCATTTGCTCATACCTTTGTGAATCCTATTTTGATCTTGGTTCTCCATAAGCAGATGAAGAAAGAAAGTGGTCATGCTTGCTGCTGCTACTGCATATTCTGTCTGGAGGAGCGAGCTTCGTCCTCATTCGATCCGAGTCCAGCTACTGGACGAATGAATACAAGTTTTTTGTAAGTATTTGAAAACAAAATTCTGCATGTCTCTCTTAATTTTTCAACAATTAATTTCATTTGAAAGGAAATGTAGGTGATTCGCAATTCGTAATAAGGTATTATTTTTGCTTAGGAAAAATAGTTGTTATGTATTAATGCAAAATAGATAGAAAAAATTTATGCTTAAAGATATTAATCTGTTACAATAAATTATCAAAAATTTAAATTTTGATTAAGAATAAAAACATCGCATTAAAATTTTTAATAAATAAATTATATTGTCGTTTGCTATTAAAATATATGAGATTTGTTCTGACTAATGGCAAATTTTCAATTCGTTTTAAAGCTACATTTGCCAAAATGAATTTCATTGATGGTTACGCAGCTATTTGGATAATTTTAATTTTTCAAATTTAATTTTATGTGAAAAAAATTTGAGAAAGTCTGAGCAATTTGATATTTTATAGATGAAATATTAATATTTATTATATTAAAAAATTATGGTCAAATTGAATCGAGATCATTTATGAGCATGATCGTAAGATTCCTAAAAATTATCAAAATTACAAATACAAATAAACTATTCTTACTAGTTATATTTAGAACACTGTTTAAATTTTATTGCTGCATTATTTCTATTGTGATCCCGAGCACTTCTTTTTGAAAATCATTTGGGGTAAAGCCTCTTTAAAATGAAATTGGAAACTTAGTAATGGCGAGAAAGAAAACTGACTTTAAAATCAAACGACACTAAAATTTAATTCATAAGAATGAAAGTGATTATTTTTTATGATTGCAAATTGCAAATTTAAAATAATAATAAATTACTCAGACATAAAATTTTTAGATAAATTTAAATTATAAAATGAAAATCAATAATGCAATTGTGTCGGAACGAAAGTACTACTAAAAGGGATAAAATTTATTCTTTGTAAAGAAAAACAAATTAGATTTTGAAATGTTCATGCCATCAGGTAAAAGGCATATAAGTAATAATGTTGTGGCAACAAGAAAACATTCAATTTCGAAAAAATAATAAATATATAATGAAACGAAACCATATCATTCAACTTAAATTCGAAATTAAAATCAGTAGTAAAATGACAGAAGAAATCTAAATTTCGAGCATTTTGTGAATTTCATTGGATTTCGTAGTGAAGTCAAAATATTTCAACATCTTTGGGCTACGATGAGTCATAAAGCCATAGAATATCTTGCAGCAACTTTCTTAATGCATGTGAAATGAAAATATTATGTTTTGCATAAGGATTATTGTTATTTTTTATTAGATCAGTAACTTTTATTTCTGATAAATAATTATTTATGTAAACCCTGAAGATGCTTAATGTTCTTCTTTGTGTCTTGAAATCTATCATTATGAAGCTTGTCCCATGTAAATAAAAAATAAATAAATAAAAAAAAAACACGTTTATTTTCTAAAATTTTGCACTTAAACGTTAAACCCACTTACGAAGTTTCCTTAAATAATGTGGAATTTGCATAAATATATTTTGAATCAATTGGCCATCAAATTTACATTTATAATTATTTTTTCTTTTAGAAATGAAGAACGTATTAATCTAAATTCTAAATTAATAATTTAAATAATTTTGAAAATTCTTTATAATTATTTTATTATTTTATTTATTTTTTTATTATTTATAATTATTTTTGTTTGAAAAAGTTATAATTAAAATATTAGTAGAATAAACATTTATTTTTTTATGCAAAATTGAAAAAGAATGATTAAAACTATTTGTAAATTATTACGAAAATTATTTTCAAAAACACGTTCATTTTTTTATAATTTTTTTTTTGAAAATTTAAGTTATAATTCAAGCGTTAAGAGAATAAACGTTTGTTTTTGCATATAAATGAAGAGTATGCAACTAAAAATATTTGTAAATTGTTAATTTAATTTGAATAATTATGAAAAAAAAATTAATGAAAGAAACGTGAAAAAAACCCATAATAAGAATCGAACTGTATATTTCGAATTAGGAAGTGGTTGCCTTAACTTCGCCTGTAGACTTCTGAATGCCAGGCGCAAGTTATAAGCATATAAGCTATACCAACAATTGGAAGACTATTTTTTCGTTTATTTTCAGATAGTTAATTTTGAGGGAGACTATTGCCGAGAACATCGCTGTAGTAGCAAATTTTATAATTACACTTCAGTTAATTTTGTGAGGATATTTTTATGTTCAATCATTTAGAGTTAAGTTTTAGTGTTTATATATAATTGTTTTATTATAGTGAGAAATTTTTTTAAAAAAAGATATTTTAATGTGTGAGTTTAGGGAGCAACAATGGTAAGACAGAAACCAGAGGTAAAAAATGTTAAAAGAATTCATACAGATGGAATGCATTCTATTGAAAAAATGGTCACAATGATTATCATGAGATGATGTGACATAGAAGATCCAAAACACCTACTTCAATCTTCAAAAATATTTTTAGTATTCATTTAAATGCATTTTCATTTTAATTTATATTCTAAACATAGATTATAACTTATAGGTATTTAACTCTTTTTTTTATCATGAAATATAGTATATAATTAGAAATATTTCATTTAATAGAGAACCAGGTGTTCTTTTCATCTTATCCAACACAAAGTCCTCCCCTAACAATCGATATATTTTTGAAGAAATTTTTTTCCCTTTATACAACAAAATACAACAAAATGCCCTTATTTCATTTAAATGTTAAAAATCAGATCCGTATGACCAGTAGTTCCAACTTTACAGCTTTCTGGAAACATGACTTATTATCCACAGTCTTCATTGCACATCTTGCTAAATGAT
The DNA here is from genome assembly GCA_026543865.1 of Argiope aurantia. Classification (NCBI taxonomy): domain Eukaryota; kingdom Metazoa; phylum Arthropoda; class Arachnida; order Araneae; family Araneidae; genus Argiope; species Argiope aurantia. The sequence continues at coordinate 122,994 of JAPMOR010118671.1, read as the reverse complement.
TGCTTGACATATTTTCTCTCTCATAAACACGCAGTTTTTGTTTAGTTTAATTATTTTTAACGTCGTGTTTTGCAACATTATGGAGGATATTTTAGACGAACTTATAATTTTTAAAGACTGTCAGATTATGAGTACGACACCTGATTTAGTACTCCCCTCTCTTTCTAAGTTTCAGCACTACAATAATGGGAGGCCGATATTAGATTTGACGTACACCAAATCTGAGTAAACGACGGATCTTTAGTAAAATCGGGTTTCGAACCTGGAGTCCTCCGGCCAGCCACACACACACAATAAACGTAACACACGAATGCAAAAATGTATCACTTTAAAAACTCATATCTAGATATGAAATTAATTAATCACTGACCATTTATTCAGAATTAAAAAAATGTCAATACCGTTTTTTCAAAAAGGCAGAAAGCGTAGGATGTTAGCTGGTAATGCTTTGATTTTTTCAATCATGGCAGTTTGCCTGATGGATGAAGTATTTGACATTTCAAAGGGTATCCAATCTGAAATATTTACGATGTTTCCAATTTATGTATAATTGTTTAACTATTTTATCTATTTTTTGCATGCAAAATTTATTTATTTACTATGTCGAGTAAAGCATTAAGTTATGAATGTATCAGATTTGTTATTGATAAGTGATAATATTATGTCTTGAATATCTAGTAATTGTAGTTAAAACTTGTTTTTTACAAAACTGATATTTAAAAAAAAATTTAACTGGAGAAGCTGGTAAACCTTAATTGACTCCAAAATAAGAGCAATCTCGAAATGAAAAGAATTAAGATGTACTATTATTATTTTATCAGCCTTTTTCTTCTTTAATAAGAATATCAAGTAATTCTTCTTAAATGGATTATTAAATTAGTAGTTCTTTGCCCCAATTATAAATATAATGTTGTAGAAGAATAATTGGCACCAGGAACACAATATAATTTTAGGCTTCATTAGAAAATGCAAATGTCTCTTGTTGCATCATTTTTGTATTTCTTCGTCCACTCAAGGTATATCATTTTAAACAGTGACATGGGGACACTTTTGTTTTATTTCCTTGTCGCTACAGAATGTTGGTGCCCTTGGCATCTGTATATCCCCTCCTCTCTGTCTCTAAGCCCGTGGATAAATAATGGAATTGCATCTATCATCACTAAAGTGATGATAAATCATTTATAATTTCACGATAACTATTATACAATCTAGCTATGAATTATGAATTTGTTATACGAATTTTTAAAAATATTATTTCCATTTATACACATAGAAATAAATTTAAAACATTTAAGATTCATTTATAATATTCATAAAAATTTTTAAAAAATTCTAATTAAATTTTGTTTTTAGTGATGAAAAGAAACGAAAACTTGGGATCATATTGAACAATTTTTCTGTATTACAGCTAACTTAAAAAAATTAATTATGCTAAAAAAGTTTACTAAAAGTACATATTTTCACATTAAAATGAAAAATAAAACACGAATAGAGCTGAATATGTGTTGTTGCTAACTTGTAAGGTAGCTTCCCAGCACAATTAACTTCATCGTATGAAAGACAGATTTACGGACAGTTCTGATGGATGCTGAACGGATGAGGAATCAGTGACCCTTGGGTTTGGCGACCGTTTGGCGACGAAATGAAAAATTCTAGAATCTCGGAGAATTTTGGCGATATAACCAATAGGAGTTGAAATATGACAATCCTTCTAGAACTTTCTTCTACCCGGTCTGGGAAGCTATAAAAAGCCGAGAGACTAAGCTGGTGGTCAGTCAGTTGGATCAGTAAATCGAAGCGGAAGATTTGAGTGGAACTCAAGCGATTAGTGAATTAAGAATTGAGTCGAGTCTTTTAATCGAGTATTGAAGCAGCATCGAGTCGCTTACTGAGTAGCAAGTCGTATATTATTGAATAGGCAGCTAAGTACAGCTAAAGAGAGGAGACGGTGGTCAGTAGCAGACGTTTCAGGGAAGAGAATAGTTAGGTGAAGTTTCTTTAACTTCTGAGTTCAGTCTGATCGCTCTGTGTGCTGTTATATTGTTTACTACCGATTAGCTGATAGTGTGCTGCTGTTTATTTATGCGCTGTTCTTGTGTATGTCTCGGCTGTGTTTTTGCTTTCTATGTCTTCATGTTGAATAAATTCGTTCTTTGTAAATCAGCCTGTTGACTGTTTCATCATACACCCACTACACCGGATCTGTTAATTATCATTGAATTTGCGAATTTTGTGGACATTTTACGTTACAATATTATTTTGTTCATTTCTAAATGCTTCTTTGGCACGAGGAAAAGATTATTTTGCATATTCTATTCTGATTAACTTTGTGTATTTTCAGTTTAATTAAATTTTTAAAGATTTTTTTCTAAACAATCATAAAAAATTGTTATTTTCTTACCATAACTTTCTTTCTGTTGAGTTTCATAATATTATAATCCCTATTCAATCCCTGAAGAATAAGATAGAGCATTTGTTCTTATCTTGAATAACACGCATTGGAAAATATACATAACTTTATAGTTTCCGAGCGCGATTCCTACTGAAAAATCCTATTCGATGTAAATACCAACTTCATAAAATTGGAAAAATCCGAGGCGAAAGTTCGCCAAATAGTTGAAGAATCTCATTTATATGTATGAGAGGTGCCATGAAAGGGGTCGAATAGCCGGAGATAGATGAATCGTTGGCTTGATAACGAGAGGCAATCGCTTACCTACGACTATCACCATGACAAGCATCGATCAGACTGCTGTCATTTTTTGAGAACGTTTCTGGTTAGCAACTTATCCCTTTGAGGCAATGCCTTGCTACTAGGAAGGAAGAACTGTCAAGAATTGCTACAAGAGCTAAGAAGAGATACAGAAGAATGTCAGAAATCGCTTTTTGAGCTGTGCCATGAAAATGGCTTTTTCGAATATTTTAACTGTATTAATATTTTTTAATGTGTAATTAAATGAATATTTTTTATCACAAAAAGATTTTTCCTAAAAATTTTCCAATTTAAAATCTAAAAGAATCTGTAACAGTAAACATAACTGTCAAATAAAGCTTTAAAAAAAAAGGGGATAGAATCTCTTACAGAAATACTTTATTTTTTTTCTATTTCGAACCCAAAAGTCACTGCGGCCTGCCGGTAAGTCTCGACTTAAGCGCTGGATTTTTCTGTGTTCGAAAATCGATTCTATAGAAAAATTAAAGTGTATATGTTAATGTGTGATTTCGACTGTCGGTCTGCTCTTTCACATATAAATACAATGATCAGTTAAGTCAATGAAATTCGGTAAGTTATCTTGCGACTACAACTGTAGTTTCATGTCAAATTGCAGGGTCCATCAGCGGGTAAAAAGGCGTCTAAAATACATATTAGTGATAGATTCAATAAAAAATGATAGATCCATGCCAAATAACATTAATTCACCAATACCGTGTAAGGAGCCAGCGGTCGCAATCTTATGGGAAGGAAAGGGGGGAGGATAAGCACGTTATAGGGAAGTATGCGAGAAAGTTTCAGAGAGACTTCCACTGATTTTTTTTTCGCTTTCTTTATTCATGCTTTTCGATGCCTTCAAATGGTCACCCAAGTAGAGATTGTAAATCACTGCTATATAGAAGCCTGTAAAGCGTGGATATAAAAGAAATGTCCAACTTATCATTTTCAAATTAACAACTTTTCCAAAAGTACAATGAAACGCGTTATTTATTTTCCAACTTTTTTTTATGTATGTTTTACTAGTGAAGAAAAAATATTATCCGATATACTTCATTGTTATATAGTTTCTAAAGCAGTTATCTAATGCAATAAATAATTTTCTAGTCATTTTAGTTTAATCGCTTATTCTATTTAAAAAAATACTTCTAATCATTATAATCGCTGCCCATTTTTATAATTACATTAATTTTGTTTTTGAGAAGCAATAATATCAGATATTTCTAATACCAAACTCCAAAAATAGATTGATCTAAATTTGATTTCAATGTGAAAAACCATATAAAAATTTCGAATTTCTTATCTTTTATGAATGCTCTATAATTTCATTTTCAGAATTTCCTTCAATTTCTAAAAAAATATATTATTGAATTCCATTGGCACATGATTCTGATCTAATACATAATGTGTTCATTCACATGTAATGTCACTTTGCAAACTTTGAGTAAAATTTTTTATAGCATTATCCGTACAAATTTCTTTAATATTAAACATGAAAACCGAATAATTTTATCTCAGAAAACCAAGCGCAATGTAACATATTACTCATTAAAAAAAACATTGTTAATACAAAAATGCACACAAGAGTGAAAGAATATGTTGCATGCGTAGAAAAAAATGTTCAGTTTTGCAAGAGTGATTTTTCAGTCTATATTTCGAAAGTTTTTCAGCCAATTTCATGCATGTTTATGGCTAATTCGTTAATAATTAGTTCTATATATTTTATTTGGCATCTTGGCTTATAAAACTTTTTAATTCTAAAAAAAATCCACAACTTTATTTTAAACACAACATAAATTTCATAATTATTGGTCTTGTATTATGCTGAAGTATAACTTAGTTCCACTCATTTCACCCTCTTGTTAATCAAACTATGTAAACCTTCAGAACATGTTATACAAATGCACGATATTATGCTTCCTGTAGAAACTTTGATTCAAACCAATGATTTGATTCAACAAATCCAATTCAAACAAACTTTCTTTTCGCAATATAACTACACACACTTTTTTGGTTCTAATAATAAGATTGTGTAACACAGAATACTAAATATTCTAGTTATATGAATATTAAATAAAATGCGATGCTATATAGTTTAAAAGCAAACATCCGTATAATACATTTTAAAAAATTTATTTACAAAGTATCTGCGATTTTACAGAACTAATCATAACTGGTACTTTAAGACAACCATTTGATGTGGATCCACGTATTTCCAAAACCATATAGTTTATAAAATAGTAACAAATTATAAATTTTATAAATTCAGTATATTGGCATCTCCTTTCTTTTAAAGCAATATCAAACTTTTTTTTGTTGCTGGAATACAAAGACAAATGTGACATATTTATTTCTTCAATAAATTTTATATATGTCTCCAAGGTATTCTGTCATACTAATCGATACTATCTCTTCAATGGAGCCTCAGTTGAGCTATGCAAATTTCTTTCAAATCTTCGCAATAGAATATTCAGTTAAGATCACAGTCTACGTTATTCTAATAAATACTCTTTAGCAGATAGAATATCAGCTCCGATTCTTGCTATAAACAAAGAACTTCAAAACAAGTAAAATTTTAAATGGATGATTTAATGACCAGAAAACAAATACTAAGAACATTTTATTTTTTCATTTTATTGTATTATTATCCTATTTTTTTTTTAATCTTATAAAGCAATGTTAAGAATCATCATGAATAGCAACTGACGAAGAAAACTCGTCGAGTTCTTAAACTTTTTAATTGGAAATTCTAATAACTCATGAAGTCTTCCATAAATGCGAGTCAAGTACTGTTTTATATGCATGCAGATTCTTCGGATCTTTTAATGACCACCAAATTTAATCAAGGGAGAAGAACGCAGTAATTTTTCTTGTTTCCGGACATGTATTGCTAACCCTTTTGAGCATTAATTTGACCGCAATTGGTCATTTGCTTTCCGCGAAATACTTAAGTTTTACTTTAGTCCCCTCAAGTTCTTTTAAACAGAAAGGCAGTTTTGTTGAACATATCGCATTTCATTAAATAAAGAAATTGAATAATTGCTACATAGTATTTCTGTAGACTTTTAAATAAATTTTTAGGCGTTTTTTAAATGTTTGTGAATACGATCTCATTATAAGGTTTAATTGATATGTTCTGAAAGATAAGTATATCGGGCCGAGTATTAATAACTTAATTAGCTTTATTTTGATATGAGAAATCGTACAAGACAGTGAAACTCATTTCTGAAATGAAATTTTCAGAAATTTTAGGAAAAAAGTTCTTTTAGGAAAAGTAAATTGGCAATAACTAATCATAAAATCCTAAGAAGTGAAATAAAAGGTGAAATTTATGTTCCTTAGGGCAGCTTTAAGTAATGACATTGAATATTTCACACACACACAAAAGTTGTGACAGTTACTTTAAAATTATAATGTACTAGCTGGTACCCAAACATTGCTGCCGCAAAAAAAAAACAAAAAAAACGGAAATTTTGTTTAAAATTTGAAAATAGCTATCTTGTTTAATTAGGAATGATAGAAAAAATGATACTTATTTTCTTGTCGACAATGAATACATTCGTTGAAATTAAATGATATATATAGGAGAACTATAAATAATATTTATTCTTTATTATTCAAGTATACTTTATGGCAGGCGATATATTTTGTTTTTCAATCATCATCAAAAAAAAAAAAAAAAAATGTGGCTGTCCGACTCGTGAGCATCCAACATACAACTGGTCATGTGAAAAACATGGATTTTCTAGGTTCAAAGCAATAAGTTAACAAGGTTTTATTGCATAAACAGTGCGGCAGCGCATAAAATACGAAAAAAAATCACTTTTATATATTAAATATAATATAATATAATAATTGTACTATGCGTGTAACCATCGCGCAAGTACAAGCAATAAATTGGCCAAGTTTTATCCCCATCGGATGAACATTACGGCGGCGCATAAAATACGAACAAACAAAAATTCATTTTTATATATTAAATTGGGAAATTTAATTTACGAATCGATAATATTTCTTTTATTTGATTTTCAAAATATTTTTGTACTTTTTTTTATAAGAATTGCTGCATTAATATCAAGTTTATGTCAGACCAGGTATTAATTAACCACAAGAAAACCTACTCCGACCTGCTTTAGCATAATGCTAATATGAGGGATTGGATCATTACTAAAATTAATGCAAATACTGTGGTTAGCTTAATGCCAATGCAGGTTTCATTAAGACGGCACTCTTGTATGCATTCCTTACATAGGAGGTACGACCCATCATCAGAGTTTAAATAACTCGATCCCAAGCCATTTTTGTATCTACTAGGGAAGTGTGAATTTGTTAACTTATGCTGTAAATTCTCACCTTCAGATCTGAGATGTCTCCGATTGGGATAGACACTATAGGGTCTATACCATAGTGTTTATCGAACTCCTGTTGATATAAAATCTATGAACTAGAGGTTGAATGATGTGGTTACTAGTTCAAAAGATATCTACTTTAGAAAATATTAATTCGCCACTCAAACATCAAATTTACGGATCCACAACTGAATTCAACTTCGCCTAAACAACATATATTATAAATTTCTCAGATTTTTCACTTGGAACCAGAATTCTATCCACTCTTCAACTACGGCTTTTTTTAAATAAATAAAATACTACAACCTACTTGTTGGAAGAATAAAACCTATCACAGGTTTACATCAATAACATAAAATAACTTCCGACTTTTTAAATCGAGAAAGATCAAATAGAGAAAGTTTTTAAATACACTCTTATTAATGTACATAAAAAATGAAAATTTTTAAATGTAAATTATTATCTACATTTGGAGTTAAATTTATTATTATAATTTTTATGGAATTTTAAAATTATTTGTTTTTCAAAGTCACAAACCCTAGTTATGATAACTCAATCAAAATGTAATCGAATAAATCAATTTACTGATAATGAAGCTAGGTACAAAGAGATTAAAATAGTATACTGTCAAAAAGGATGCACAACGATAAAATTTACAGCAATCTTGCAATGTAAAAAGTAAAAAATAATCAGTAATTTAATTGAAAAGAAACAAGTTAACTCAAATAAATCTTTAAAAAATAAAATCTCGAATAAGAACAACTCGATAATAGAGTGCTTATTGCGATATTTTCCTTCCTATTTGATTTGATTTAAAATTATGAAAATACGAAATGAGATTCACTGATTTAAAGAATAAGCATTCAAATTACCATTAATTTAAGGAATAAGCATTCAAATTATCATTAATTTAAGGAATAAGTATTCAAATTATCATTAATTTAAGGAATACACATTCAAATTATCATTAATTTAAGGAATAAACATTCAAATTATCATTAATTTAAGGAATAAACATTCAAATTATCATTAATTTAAGGAATAAATAATCAAATTACCCCCCCCCCCCATTTTTTTTTCCCTTCAGAAAAATAAGATTTTTTGGGAAGAATAGTGGCATGAAGACCTAAATTATGAAATTCATTGTTATTTTGTTAGAAAATTTTCAAAAAGTAATTTTATTGCCACTATATTCAACCATATTAAAATAAAAAAAATGAAACCTCAAATGTTATTGAATTAATAAGAAAAAAATAATTTTTTTTTTTGGCATACTCTTTTAAAAACTATGAACGGTAACTTTTGATGAACAAATGTTAAAGATAATCATAAAATGTCATGTATTTTTAATAATTTTTAGTAGCTCTATAAATTCCTACATATATAAAATTTTATGTTTACTTGAAAGAAGAATGAATCAGCTTCATTTTTTTTTGTACTCTGATAATATTATTCAGAAATTGGCTTCTCTGTTTTACTGCTATGAAAATGAACGGATATAAACAAAAAAGGATGTATGATTATTCATTTTTGAATGTATTCTGGATTTATATGATTTCAACGTACATGAATACATACAAATATTTTCAAAACTATGTTTAAAAATGTTATTGGCAGAAGGCTTTATTGTCCGATTTATTGCAAAATAAAAGTTGGTCGAAGAATTTCAAAAAAGTACAGAGGCTTAAAATAAACTAAACATTAAGGAATTCAAATATTTGTTTAAATACAAAAGGAGAAATTGTATCTTTGAATAAAATAAAATTTGATTCCTTCATTTTCTGTTACAATAAGATATTTTTAATATCACTACAAATTTCCATTTGCTGTCTTCATATTCCCAAGAATTAATTCTTCAGTTTGAAAGAAATAAATCGATATTAGTTCGCTGAGGATTTTACGATCGCTTAATTAAAATTCTGATAAGAAAATTCTTGATTTCCTTTCTAATTAATATTTGTTGCACAAAGTTCCATATCTCAGCAGCATTTAATTATTCAGTTTTTTTATAGTATTGATGACAATTCCAATCGAAACTTTTGAAGAAACCTTTAATTATTTTCCAGAAAAATGCATAAACATCTAAAATGATAAAAATGATGCATACTTTAAGAAATAAAAATGAGTATTTTGCTAAGAAATACTCATTATGTAAATATTATTTTCTTAATTTCTTGTTTTAGATTAATTTACATTCATTTACAGTATGGGTGTAGTGGGAAATTTTGAAATTTTTCTTCAACAGAAGAATATACTCTGCGAACTAATTTGACTTTTTGGATTTCATTGGATTTTTTGGATAAATAGAAAAACTTCTATTTAACATAAAACAATTATTACTACAGGATAAAATTTCTCTCTGGCTCTATAATTCTGAAATTTTTATATTTTTAGTGAACGGAAATATAAAATGAGAAAACCTAAACCTTTTTATTTTCCTTAGAAAAAGCAAGAACTTACCCCTTTTTTAAAGTAAAAATTAGACAGGACATTAGAAAGATGTAACATGTTTCACTAAAATTCCATCATCTTGTATAAAAATTCATTGCTTATCTGAGTGAAGCATTAAATTGTTATTCTTCTCGCGAATGGCGAATTTATGTCTGAAAGTACCTTTCTTTTCCCTATATCATTCTTGAAGTAATATATCTTGGTTCTCTAGACTAAGAGATAAAAAAAAAACTCTTACTAAATATATGAAAATTCTACTAAACCAATTACCAAGATTATTCTTGTGTGGAAAAGAGACTTCTTTCTACATAAATTGAGTTAAAATTAAAGAATTAGTAATGTAAGTAAGAAAATTTGGTAAGATAATTTCTCAGTGAGCGTAGAAGAATATTTTTAATATATGTCATTGATTACAATTCCTACGGTGGTTTGAAATTCTTCTTTATAACCAAATTTCTGTTTAAGTATTCGATTTTATTATCATGTCAGTTAATTTAAATTTATTCCTTATCATTTCTGAGATAATATATTCATATGTTTTTATTAGATTTTAGGTAAACTTGATACGCCATTTATCTCTTTGGCTGAAAATAACATAACCCCAACATGATTGATTGAACATGGACTGATTTCATAAAGATTTTTTTTATTTATTTATACTGTTATTATGAGTTGTTTTCCTATTAAATTCAGAAGAATGACAATCCTTCCACTATATTGTTGGAAATAGCAACAATCACTTTGAGAGCTTTTCCCACGAGAAATTTTGTTGTTTCATGCATTTAATTGTTATTACGCATTAGTGTTCAAATAATTATTTATGACTCAAGTTTAATTTGAAGAAGAAAAAATATATATATATAACACTATTCTGAATCTAATGCCATCGGAGCTAAACAAACATTATTTCAGATTAATAATTTGATTAATTCTTTTTTTTATTAATTCCAGAAATTTCAAAAAACCATTATTGCAAAGAATTTAAAAGCAAAACAGAACTTGTTTTATGCGCATGCCATAACTGAACATTATGTTTAAATACTTAAGTACTTTGCAACGTATCAGCCCCTTCACATTCCATTTCTCTTTGGATAAAATCTTTTATTTTTCTACTTTTATGAAACGATTTTCCTTTACATTTTGCGAGGAGGTACACTGTTTAGCTTTTCTTTTTATTTTCTGAATAAAATGAGCTCGAAGAAAAATTTATCCCCATGGAAAATAAAGTTACATCTATTCAAGCTGATCAACAGTGGATTTTTTTTTCTTAAAATATTGGAATCTTGCGTAAACTTGAGTTTCCAAACTCAAAACGTAATATATTTTAAATTCAACGTGGCAAGACAAGATGATAAGGGGAAAAATTATGTAATTTTTGTCGAAGATTTAGGTTTTTATAGAATACCAAATTTGTACAGACGAAAATCCATTACATAATCGATATATGGAGTGAAAGATTTCGCTTCCTTGCCTTCTGAAAAAAAGCTTTGGCAATGAAAATTTAAAAAAAAAATAGTTCTTCAGTAACATTTATTTTTCCTTAATTTTGTTTTATAGGTCTATAAGAAAGCATCAGTAAATTTAATTATAAATGTTTTCTATTGAATTTTCGTTCTATAGAATGCATTTTCTATAATAAATAATAATTACATAAATATGATTATCTATTCATATTTTTAAATTGTTAATGAAGAACCTACTGAAGTCACCCAAACATGATTAATGCATAACTGTGAATATATTTAATACCCATAATGGATTAATGCATTTTCTTACCCATTACATCACAAACCATTATATATTATAACGATAACCTTTATTGTAGAATAATTGTTATATTAAATACGTTTATTTCAATGATTTTTGTATCCTTGCGTTATGATATAGTCGGTTTAAATGTCATTCAAATTTAATAGTTAATCAAACCCCAGTTTATAAATCTTGTTATGAAAGTGTTTACAAGGATAATTAATCAAGAAAGAGATAATTGTTTTTAAAATATTTAATTAATTAGTGAATATACCATAAACAATGAGAGGATGAAATTTACAGTAAAAAGAAACTGTCGATAAAATACTTTATCGAGCGAAAATATGAGATCAGGACAATGTGACTCTGTTGATTAATAAAAGAATATTATTTGTGAATTTCATACTGTATTTTTTTATATACAAGGCTTTAATTTTTAACAAATTAAACTTTAATACTGTTTGAAAATTTAATTTACTCTATCGAAAGTAAATTTATAAATAAAGTGAATCAATAACTTCGTATAACTCAGAGTTATTAATGTGTGAAAACCCTCTAATTCACATTAGCCCTAATCAATATTATACACAAACAACTGGGAACACCTATTTAATATTGAAATGAAATTTAGTGAAAATTAATTCTACTTAAATTAATCTTCAAAATTGTGTATTTTTTTGAAACTAAAACATTTACACTTACCAGGATTGAGTGAATCGAGTATTATCTCAAGTTGTAAGAACAAAATATCTTCGTTTTAAGAACAACTTCTGCTGTCAATTGCTACAGCGCGACGCAGTTGATTCGACTTTTGTTTTGAAAAGAAAGAGTAAATCCATGTTGCCAATGCGTGCTTTGGAAATTCAATTCTCCCATATTTCAAAAAAAAAATATTAAAGATTGCCAAAATTCCTCGTATGGCTAGTAAGTCAGCTATATTTTACATTTGTACAATACTTCTTCATTATTTTTCCATTAAATTATTCACCACAAAAGTAGCTCAGAGATATTAAAATTTTATTTAATAATAGAGCATCTGCAAAAATTAAAATACACTGTTTTTTTAAAATAATTTCTTTTTAGTGGAAAGTTTTAAAATCTGCTAATTTAGAAGAATCAATACATTATCTATTCAGATTGTATTGCTTTTCTGTGTAAATGTACTTTAATGTGACTATCATGGTTATTATTATCGCTGCTAATAATAGGAAATTCATTTGATTTAGCAGTATGTGCATTATTTCCGTAGCTTCAGACTAGAAAAACAAAAAGTGCACTGATGTTTAAATAATTTGAAGTTCTAAATTTAAAATTTTCTTACATATTAAGAATGGACTCTCAAAAGTGATCTTCTGTTTTGCTTTGGGATCTAATTCCAGTATTTTTTAGGCAATCAGAGATTAACATTAAAGTCATTTGTTTAAATAATTAATTATTTCTACAAAAAAATCTACTTATGGAACATGATTTATCACCTAGATATTTCAAAACCGTATCCATATTTAAAAAAAACCCTGCTACAATATATAAGAAAATCTCGGACTCAATGGTAATTTTTTAAAAAAGAATAGAAGCATGGATTTTGATTAAAAAAACAGATTACTTTTTTGCTGAGTTTCTACTCCTATTAAAAAGAATAAGGAAACTCACGTTGTAATCGGTGCTTTCTGACTTAATTCTTTTCTCAAGAGAAAAAAGCATTTTTTCATTCTTATGCATACTTTAACAACAAAGGACTTTTTTTCATAAAAAAAATCCCCAGAGTATACTTAACAATGAGAAATATGAATTTCTTTAAGAGAGCACATTCTAAGCATATTTAATTTTTGAAACTGTCTTATTTAATAAAATTAAATTATTTCTAGTGATGAATATTGTATTCACTAGCCCAAGAGTAGACGCAGAATTGGTCATTCAAAAGAAATGCCTCAAATCTATCCATTAAGATTCTTTATAAAGAATCAAGTGTATCTTTTTTTGTACTGAACTAAAATGAAAAGGAACATTCAATCTTCAGTTTTCACTATATTCTTAAAAAATAAAATCAAATTTGCATTCTACACTTTAAAAAGTCAAATATTTACTGAGCATAGTTAAAAAAAGGTTCACACTGAGAAAATATCATAAAAATGTTGAAATTACTTTCATTAAAATTTTTCTATTCCTGGGAGCACAAGAAGGATATTTTTTAATCAAAATAATGAAAAGACCACTCAAAACATTAAATAATTGAACTCTATTGAAAGGAAAATCTATGACAGTCGATTATGGGGTGAATCTTAGAGTCATCTTAGAGAAGAGTGTAAGGTTGAAATACTTAAAGAACCGAAGCTTGAATGCGGTAGTTTCAATGAAATAATAATAGTGGCAATAATAAAAAAGTCGTACTTATCTCATCTTACTTTAAGACGATAAAAAAATATGAATATATATATTCTAACAATGGTTAAAAATAATTATTTATATTATAATATATAAAATAATTATATTATATATTTTGTAGTATATTATAAGGGATATTATATCTTATTTTTTTCGGTGTCTGCGATGTATTTATAAAATTCATGAATTTACAAAAAAAAAATCAATGATGATTATTACAAACATAGTATGATAATGAGTATTTATTATTAAAAAACAGGACCACAATTGTAAAATCAAAGATTATGCGTCTGTAGAAATATTGGCTTAGTCGACCGCAGAGGTGAAGACTGGGAACTGAGTGTTTCTAACTTTTCTCAGGTGAAATATAGATTTAAACCAAGTTTCCTTAAGATTCTATCTAAGAAATTTTGTGTCGAGCTTCATCTTTTACCTAAAAACTTGTACATTAGCAAACTCGGATCACAATAATCTTTTAAAAAATATTTCTTTTCTGTTGAGATATCAAATTGACAAACAACCATCATATGTCTACCAGATTAATGAATTAAATGTTCAAATAGAAGTTGTCTCTGTTTGCCCACAAAGGTAATTTATTTTTCATGCATTCCAGTCTTTTCAAAGAATCATAATTTAAATTACTTTTCGCATCTCTTAATTCTCAACATTAAGGCTAAGTATATTGTGATTTTGATAAAAAATTAAGAGGATTTTTTTTGTTAAAACCTTTTTGCTTTAAGCAAAAAGGTTTTAACAAAAAAAAAAAAAAAAAGAGAGAGAGAGAGGATGTTTCATCATGACACGTTTTCTTCAGTTTCATGTAGCATAAAAGTCTCCATCCATTTATTTAATGAGTAAATTTATTTTCCGCTTAAGAACAAAGCAACTCACAAAATGCTGAAATACAAAAACTCACAAAATGCTTTCCGCTTTCCATTCCCTAAAACTAAGTGCATTATGCACTGCGTTAAATTTCTTTCCACAGCATTTATGAAAGAAAAAAAAAATCTATACATTTTTTTTTTTTTAAAAAAATGAAAAAAAAAAAAAAAAAAAAAAAAAAAAAACGATTTTTTTTAACTAAGCTAAAATTTTATACCTCTTCGGAATCGTTTCTTCTATATTTTCAAAATATAAATTTTCGACGGTATTCGACACACAAAAATAATTTTTCACAATAAATGTGAGTATTTTTTTCTTTGCAAGTTAGAAGATTCGAAAGCTGCTTTATACTGGCACTCAGAACAACAACAAGAGTATAAGATATAAAGAACAAAAACGTCGTTAAATTTTCTGCAGTCAAGAATTTTGGAATCAACTGTAGCGATTTTCTATTTTCTCAATCGAATTTCTTTTTCTTATCACTAAGGCTATGACTTTCTTCAAATTAGCTTTATTTATTGTTATCCACAGTAACATCAATCCATTAAACGCACGCTTGTATTTATAACAAAACTATTCAAGATTAGAAACAGTTTCATTCTTACACGCTTTTTTTCAGTTGGTTCATTAGATTGACGTTTTTTTAAAATGACTACCGGACCATCAGTTTTAAGTAGAATCTTTAATTTTGTGATTCAAGTTTTATTTTTATTCTGATGCATAAGCTGCTTGCATAAATCAAAATTTTTTTCTCGCATTGCTCTATTTTCTTCGTTCTCGAAATGCCTCAGTGTTTGTGACTGGGAAACTGGCTTTCAGTTTTGAAAACTATTAACTATTCAAGCTTGATTTTTTTTAATAATGTGACAGAAATAAATGATTTAAATAATAGCAGAAAGCCGTATTAAAAAGAAAAAGAATCAAAACAAAGGAATTCTCACAAGACTTAATTAAAATTCTTGAAAGCAAATAGAACTAAATAGTCCAAAAAAATATAAAATAAAATAATGAATAATTACTTAAATCAATGAATTATTTTTATTAACGTTACTAGATAAATTTTGCTGCACATTCGAAATTTGTGCCATCATTATTTATCAGAAAATTAATTAATTAAATTAATAATTAATATTAGTAATTTATTATTAAAGGAAAAATGATTAATAAATTTATCATTTGTGAACTTACCTTTATAATGTTATCAATATAAATTTATAAGCTTTATAATTTAGCAAAATAATGTTTTTATTCGGTTGACAGTCCAAATAAAAACATTTATATTTTCATTTAAAAATGGCTTATCTCAATGCAAAGGCATAGAAATGTTTTATTTACATCGTGAATTTAGGCAGGAGTCAAAAGACTTTATTATTTTTATAACCTTTGTTTCCAGTTCGTGATTAATCTCTATTTCTAATTTAATATACTGTCCCTGAATTATATTTAATTATCTATTAAGATTAACTCAGTCAGTTCAAAGTTTCAGATATGTAGTTTTTTTATATAAATATGTAGTAGCAATAAAAGGTAAATTTTTCTAATCGAGTAATTTTATTCAGGGGATCATATAAAAATAGGTAAAAATGTAACTGTTTAAAAATTAATAGAGAGGGTAGTTAACACGAACGAATTTCTTATTGTTGTTTGCAAATCGAGTTCTACTTATCTCTTATAAGTAAAAAAAAAAAAAGTACATTTAAGTTAGGTAATAGCTAAAGTGCCTTTAAACCTTTTGAAACACCTTGCAAATCTGATGCGTTTTTATCCTTTTGAAGCTTTTCTTAGAGTTCCCTGGATTCTTTCTATAGTTTGCTAGACTTTTCTAAATATTGAAAATTTCAAGTCGCTTCCGGTACCCCAAAATGTTTTAATAAAAGAGTAAAAAAATAAAGAAACAATCAGTTAACTACTGATATCGAAAGGAAATTTTTACGCAATGAGTTTGAATTAATTTTTAAAAAAAAGCAATTTTTCGATTATTCTTTAAGGATATTCTTATTCATTTTAAAAAATTACTCATATCATTTACTCATTACTCATATTCATACTCATATCATTTACTCATTACTCATATTCATAATCACATCATTTACTCATATCATTAAAAATAAATTCAGTATGAAAGCCCAATTATTCGTCTCTAAACAATTAATTCGAAAAAATATATCTTTTGCATTTGTCATATTTTCAAATTTCTTAATTTGTAGCGAGGATTAGAAATTTTTTATTGATATTTGCAAAAATGCAACATTTATTGGATGTTAGAAACTAGAACATTTGTTTAATTAATAACACTTTTAAAACAAAAATAAATATATTAGTATTCATTTTATCCTTCCTCTAAAGAGTATCTTCAAGCACGTCTCGTACTACATTTGACAATTTTTAAAATGTTTAAACAAAAAGGGCTCATTTTAAATGCCCGTTTTTGGGTGCCCAAATACCTTATATTTTATTATTATTACATTACATTTTCATGTTAATGACCTTGCAGATTGTTGAAGATGATACATTCCCAGTTATAAAAAAACTCATATCATGCCAAATCTGAAATTTTTCTTGAAATTTTATAAACGAAATATAGCAATTATAGATCAAAATCCTTTTTATTTCAAGAAAACATCAATGGAAAGATTTTTATAGTTTTGATAAATCAATATAATCAAAGATAGAAACAAAATTGTGAAAGGTTTCATTCATGAATGATGAGTACTTCAATAACTCGATTTAAAGAAGAAGAAATAAAATGAACTGTCAACATTTCTAAATTTCTTCCTTCGAGATATTTGCTCAAAATCTTTCTTTGTAGTTCCAAAGAACATTGCTTGACTAAAGCACTTGAAGTAATGACATTTCTGGCACTAAGTTTCTGGACAAATTATATTACTTCCATTTATTACTTCAGACGAATATATCTTGTCATTTAGTGATAAAATATTTTTGTTTTATACTTCTATTCAATTTTCAGGTCTAAAATCTGTCACACCAAATTCATTGCCAATAATAAAATTTCCTTGATGGGAAAACTTTTGTTTTAAAAGTAATAATATAAAACATTACATTCTTTTAATTGAGCTTATCTGATTTCGATTTTAAATAATATAATTACGAGTTTTGAAAAAAATTATTATATAGAGTAGTAAATCTGAATTTTTAGTTAGAGTCATGATTCTGAATTACAGTTGTTATAACACACCATTAACCTTCTCTCTGCGTAATTCTTTAAAATCGTTATTTAGATGCGATGTTTGAAAATAAGTTCAAATAGTTTTCAAAGAAAGTGAACTGATACTATATGTTACAGAATAATAATATAATATAATAAAAATCTGTAATCGTAAAAATAAACGCTCTAAAACTGAGAAAAGCGTGGGATGCAACAGAAAATGAACTAAATTCCAACCAGCGGAAATCGCAGGATATCGCTTTTTTTATGACTCAGGGTAATGCCAAATGCATCGAACAAACTTTTAGAGTTGGTAAAATGCACAGAAAAAATGATCACATTGGAATATATGACAAGTGACGCTGCCCGAACCTACAATAGGATAAGGGAGGAAACAGAAACGAGAGATATTAACGGATAAAACTTCTTTATTTCGAGCTTACTTCGTACTCTTCATCTTCAAGTTAATTTCATAACAACTGCTTTAAATGTCTATGCCTGTTATGATTGCTTCTAAACTGCGAAATTTGAATTTGTTAACATTTCCAAAAATACAGGCATTTTGTGAGCATTCGAGGAAAATATAGAGATTCTTTCAATGAAGTTGTATGTTGCGCATGTCGCAGACAAGGATTTTGAGGAAATCGTACAAGAAGAATTATAACTTTATTAGTTCGAACCCACCCAAACCAACTACAAAACTAACGAAGAGCGTTCTCTAGCTGCCGTCTCCGGCCACACTTTCTTGTATAATTTTGCTTTGTTATGATCAATGCATATTGAAGGCCTCTTTGCTCTTTGTTAAGTGTTTTAAATCATTTTGACTTCTTATGAAAACATTTATCACTTATTAAGTGATGAAAAATTTTGAAATACTTTTTGGAACCACGCGAACTTTCCAGCGCTTTCTATCCCTCCGCAACTCCCTTCCAGTACTTTGTCCTGAGAACAATCAGGTCACTTTCCACATCATCCAGCCATCTAATTGGAGATCTTCATCTGGCCCGGGATCCCATAGGATAAATGTGGATATTTTGAAGGTGCTGTTTTCAGGGCTTCTCCAGAAATGGCTGAGCCATCTTAACCTATTGCTCCGGATAATCAGTGTTATCTGTGGTTGCCTATAGAGTTTGTATAATTCAAAATTGAATCTAGTTCGCCAACATCTTCTCTCTAGTACTGGATCAAAGATAGTTCTAAGGATCTTTCTCTCGAACATGTTCAGAGAACGCTAAGTATCCAAGTTAAGAGTCCAAGTTTCACTTGCATAGAGCAGAACAGGCATAATAAGAGTCTTACAAATTCTTAGTTTAGTTTTTCGACTGATTAAGTTGGATTTAAGTTGTTTTTTCAGCCCAAAGATTTTTTCCATAAACCCAGCCTAATTTCAACACACAGAATTAAGAGATAGTTGATAAATGTAAACAGTTACTATTATTTAACAATAACTATTAACTATAACAATAACTATTAACTATAACAATAACTATTAACTATACAATAACTATTACTATTATTTTTTTGTTTTATCTCTTGACTTACGTCTATTAAATATCATTTTGAACTGTTCAAACAAAAGCGTAGAAACAAATAAAAAGAGTCTGCAATTTTCCTCGATTTCTTTCATCTTATACTAATACTTTTCACGATATGGACTTACTTTTCCAAGTGTTTTCTAAAATTTTGTTGTACTTTCACTTACAAAACGATAAAAATAGTATATTAAGAGTTAGCAAATCCTCGTCGCAACACTTTACTTACGTAAAGTAATTTTGTACTGTAGCAGTTATAACTGGAAAAAAATCATATTTTTATTGCCTTATGTTGTTAAATTCTAAGAATTCTACAGAACTTCAGAAGTAATGGAGTATTAACGTAAACTTATGATAAGATAAATGCCAGGTCTCTGCTTAATCTTCTTAAATCCCTTTTTCAAAGAACTGACCATTTGATTTTTCTGGAATATTTTCCTAGAATTTCCAAGGATTCTTTTTATTTTTCTACCTAAGACTTTGGATTTCTAAATAATATGTTATGATGGAACCTATTTCCACGTATATTCGTTTCAAGAAATAGATCCGAGTAATTTTTCCCCGAAAAAAAAGTATTTTTTATTATCTAAGAAACAGCTTTTGAAAAAATGTCTTGATAATCCTGTTTTCGTGTTATTTTGAAAACCAAGCTCAAAGGTGATATAAAATACTGTCGTTCGAAGAATGTTTATCGAAGGAGATTAAAGCAATCAAACAATGAATTTTTCTTTAAAAAATGCGAGGAAATTTAATAAGAGCCGGTGAATGGAAAGTATTTCACGGAAAAATTTTAATCAATTACTTAAAGGAATTGCACTTGTCACAAAAGCTTGTATATGTATTGAACAAGTTTTAGTAAATGAATAAATATCTTTCCAAAAGCATAAAAACTCCCGTCAGAATTATTTTTTGTTTGTATTTCACACTATATATTCTTTCAATATGTATATATATTTTTTTAAATTGAAAAGCTTATGACACAAATTTTGTCTTTCTTACAAAAAAAATTATATTGCCGCTGCCAAAAATAATCAATTTTTATGTGAATTTTTACTTTAAGACTGATAAATAGAAAAGTAAATTCAATATTTTTCTTATTTGTTAAATTTTTAGGAATATATTAGCTATAATATAAGATTAGCAATAAATAACCACAGCATAAAAGGAAAGGGGAATCCACTCTAATCTTTAACCAAGAATTAATTATATATGATTAATATGTATTTCCAATTAGAAAAAAAACTTTAAATTAAGTAAATAATTATAATTTATTGTGTTCGACTCAATAAATACATTGCTGAAAAAATAAGGAAATTTAAATTTATTTACAGTTTTTATTTTCTATTTATTATATTTGACAAAACAATCATGCATTCTAACATAAAAAAAAGTTCTGTTTCACGTCTAAATGTGACAGAGTTAAGAAAGATGAATTTTTTTGATATTTTTCTAGCCTTCTTGAAAAGTAATTAAAGTATCGTATAAAATAAAATGTATTTTACGATTTTTATTTTCTTTCGTTTGCACTACATAAAGCTCATTAGTATGCTTCAAATTGATTTTTAATACCCACTTATTTGCTTGAAAAAAGATGTATGTATTTGTACGTTTGCTGTATATAAATAATTTTTAAATACAGATAAACAAACTGGCGCTGCTTTACGTACAGTAGTACATATAAATGACAGTACAGTACAAATAAATGAATTTAAAACAATAATATTAAAGATTTTTTTGTTGAGAGATATCGGTCTTGAAATACAATTAACAGTGTTATTAAAACTATCTTATTACTAACCTAACATGCAAGTTTTATAATGGTAAGCCAGTTTCTGTTTTAAACAAGAGGTGCAGGATGTACAACGAAGACATAATTGCAGATAATTTGCTTTACATCCATTATAGAAACAGAAATCGACCCGTCAGACGGAACTTGCATGACAGAAATGAGCAACCGAGTTAGTTATGTGGGATTTAAATGCGTTTGAGAAAGTGGTATTATAAATACATTTTTTCGCGATGGATCAACTCTATATATAAACCGTTGTAAATATTCTAAATTGTTCCCTCGCTAGTCCATAAAATAGCGCATAAAAATTAGACAAAACATATACGTATTCAGAATATTTAAATCAAATATAAGGTATATTCATACCATCCAAAACTGCAAAAAAAACTTCAGAGTGCAGAAAAGAAACTTTCCCTCGATTTTCGAAAATTTAATTTTTACAAACCATATGAATATCTGTTTTAATTGAACGATGTGTCTATGAATTTGCAGACCGCCAAAATAGTAGTAATATAATACACTGGTGTGCAAAACTTAAGCAACAGGTATGTTTTTTGCTATAACTTCACGAGAAATCATCTGAGAGACATGAAATTCAGAAATGAGATACAGCATTTTGTTCTGAAATAATGACGAAAGCATAGTTGCGCAGAAATGAATACAATGCATACAGTATGGAATCAAACAAAAAAAGGCTTTAATGAACTCATGACATGATTGTCTTAACATGATTGTCTGTCCAAGAGGAAGAACAGCAAGCAGATGTTCTTTAGTACGGGATATGCCCTCCCCTTACTGCAATGGTTGCTTCGCCCCGTCTCCCTATACTCAGCACCAGATTGTCCAACAGTTCTTGAGGTAAGAGTGCCCATTCCTCAATCAGCATCTGTTTAAGTTGTCGGGTGTTCCCAGGAGGATGTAATCATGCCGCAAGACGTCTCCCCAAAGGATCCCACACATGTTCTATCGGATTTAAATCAGGGGAGCACGCCGGCCAATCCATTCGAGTGTTATCTTCACTTTCCAGGAGCTCCTCAACAGCATGAGTCCTGTGTGGCCGTGCATTGTCATCCATAAAAACGAAGTCTGATCCAATGGCACCTCGGAACAGACGCACATGGGGAAGGATCACCTCCTGACAATAGCGATCTCCAGTTACAGAATCTCTGTCGAAAACGTGGAGCTCAGTCCGCCCGTTCATCATAATGCCTCCCCAGACGACAACTCCAGAACCACCGAAACGGTCTCTTTCCGTGATGTTACTGGGATGAAACCGTGTCCCGACCTCTCTCCAAATCAACTGGCGTTGGGGATAGCTTGTGGCACTAAAACGACTCTCATCTGTAAAGAGGACACGACTCCATTGATGAGATGTCCAGTTTTTGTGCTCCCTGCACCACTCTAAACGGGGTCACCGGTCGGAAACTGTCAAAGAGATGCAGCGTTCAGAACGGCGGGCGAATAGGCCACCTTTGTGAAGGCGTCTATATACAGTAAAACGCAACACTTGTCGCCCTGTTGCTGCATACAGTTGCTGAGCAATGGCGCTTGCTGACTGGTTTCGGGTTCTTTTCGCCTGCAGGACGATATGTCGGTCATCAACTGCAGTTGTTTTCCTGGAGCGGCCACCACCAACCTTTCTTACAGATGTACCTGTGGTTTGGAAGGCTTTCCAAGCACGCGAAACGACACTTTTGTTGATTCCGAACTCTTCAGCTACACTGGTCACACTACGCCGATCATTCTTCCACGTGTGAAATCGTCCAGGTGATTTCTGATAGCCATATTTCACGAATTAACTCACGTGCACTTGCAGCGAATGTCTTTAATTGCGTCTCCGTCCTTCCTTTTATTGTAGTGTTGAGCTGCGCTCGCCTTCCGCACGTGTTTTGCGTACGCTCACTTCGCCTGTGACGTTTTGTTCCTGATATTTGCATACGCATGACCTTTCTCTTGAATTACGTGTTCATTGTATTGATCGCAAGAACTCCTTTTCTGCAATTTCATGGCTATCTGCTTAAAATTTGCATTGTTGCTTAAGTTTTGCACACCAGTGTAATTACAGCTCTGTAAAATTTTCAAAATGTGTGAAAGTTTTGATATATGAAAGCTTAGTACAAAACATTGAAGAGTATTTTAATTGGGCCCTTTTTCTTCGATGATGCTTTAAAATCTACTAAATATTTTTAACATTTATTTTATTCCGGCCATTATTAACTTATTTTGAACAATTTATTTTATTAATGGTTTTGTTAAGCACTTTGTTTGATTCTTTGTTGGGGATGCTTACAAAATTTCCTTGCCAATACCTATGGAAAAAAAATAATGCATACGTTCCTTGGGTGTGTCCGCCACGATCTCTAGTCTTTAATCCTATAGATTTTCTAGAAATTTTTTAAAAAAATAAATTATAGTAACATAATCCATGGGTAGAGCGAATATGACAAATATCATCCTCTTGACATTTAAATAACTAACAAAAAATGCATTTTACTAACAACAATACATGATATGCAAACTGAATCGGTTTCATGGACATATTTTTTAATTTCATCGAAAACCCTTTATCTAAACATTATGGTAATTTTTAATTGATTTTTTTTCAGATTCTCAACTGTAAATTGTTTTAATAATAATTTTTATTTTTTAAAAGAAATCAAATTCTCTTCGGTATATTGCTAAACAAATTTGCTGTATTTCTGAGTGCAATCCATATACTTTATTATAAGTTTCTGCAGAAATTTTAATCAAATAAAGAAAATTGAAATTATACATAAGCACCTCATTCAGCTTGAAATACAATTTTGTTTGAACATTTTGAAGGATATTTAATTTTTTTAAACATAAAATTTCTAAATTGAAAATAACGAAAAGATTTTTTTCATTCATTTACATTTCTTTTCATGAAGACTCTTTTCATTTGAAAAATCCTTGTATTAACTATGGAATTTTGATTCAAAATTCGGCTGCATTTTACTTTTAATTAAAAATAGATTTCTCTGTTTGGTAAAATAAAATTTTTTCAGCCTAAAATAACTGGTAGTAAACCAAATAGTTCACTCCAATTTTAAAAATGCTATATTTGGAAAAAGAACTGAATCATGGGCAAACTGAATTGCAATATATGGAGTGGGGAATTTTAAAACTATTTTTGTTTCTTTATCGAAATTCACATATTTACTACAATTAGAGATTAAGCATTTAAATAAACTAATGGAAATTTCCAGATACTCTGAAATTTGAGAAGAATATGTATAAAAAATTCCATTTCTTTACTTTTCAAAAATCAGATTTGAATTTTAAAAATTACAGTACAAACAGTTTTTAAGAATTGAAAAAAAAATAGTGTATAGTGAAAATGTCATTATCTAGTAAGTTAGTAAGCTATTATGTTTAGTGTCTTAAAAATCATTTCTGGCTAAATTATTCCAGCTAATAATTAATAAAACAAAGCTGAAAATGTATTGACAATGACCATACTTAACAAATAAAAGCATATTTTCATTTTTATATGGCTTATAGGATACTACTAATGAAACAATTATTTCTTAAGTTAAGAAATAATTAACTTTTAATTAATAACTGAAATGTGATTGTTAAATGTATCAATAAAAATTTCTAATTCAGATAATTTCTCGTTAAGATAAAAATAATTTATTTATTTCTATTTTTATGAGTTTCCTTTTAAAGCACTTTTAAGGATTTACAGGTTTTTTTTCTTTGTATGTTTAAGCTTGAATAGTTAATAATTTTTTTTAATTCTTACTAAACATTATTTAATCAACAAAAAATATATTTAAATGTCTTTTCAAGCATTTCTGCTGATTTCCTGCAAAATTATCAAATATTATATAAATAAATGAATATTGTATTCAGGCGATTTCTAGATTCTGATAATATTTGAAAATATATTATTCGGAGATTCATCTTTATTCAAACTTTCTCGAAATAAATATTTTTTACCATTTCCAAATGAAAGATATTTTAAATTCACGGTGATACTTGGTTAAATGCTTTAAGTAAAATTTATATTCGTATATTAAATGTGAAATACTTAAGGAACTATTCAATAAATTTTTTTTAAATGTTTAATAATTTTTTTAGAGGATTACTAGTTATGCTTCTTTTCTTTGGTATTCCGACTTTGGAAAACATTTTATAAAGATGGGTATAAGACTATCATAGATGAAATCGAAAGGAACGGCATTCCTTTTGTGAACTATTAAATGGAGAATTTATGAAATATTTTCCATAAATTCTTCGAATTGATTTAAACCGGTTCTCAAAATATTTTCACTGGCATTATTGCTTAGCTGAATTACCTTCAGATGACATCCTATTAAATTTGGGTTGAATTTCACTTAGACTGCTCTTAACTCTTAAGACTGCTTAAAAGAACACACAGTGTGTGATAGTTTGATTTCTATGCCAATAATTTTTTATTTTATTTTTATTAGACAGGGATTGAAATTTTGAGAAGCTGAGGCGTTCTATCAGAAGTTTTAAAGGATCTAAATTAAGTTTTCTTTAGCATTAAAATGCATTTCTTTTTCATAACAACAAGTTTATTAATGCAAGATTGATTGATTTATCTGTACATATTAATTGAAAATATGGAAGATATTATTTTCTCATCTTCCATATCTCATCTTCCATATGAAACAAGCTTATTAATCAAAAAGTGTCTGTATAATTCGTTGGTTGATACAAACATATGTAATGTGTTGGTTTTCTTTTATCGAACCAAACAATGCAATTATGCTTTCAATTCCCTTTTTTGGCGGGGGGAGGGAGGGGAAGAGTTGCATTTTCGAGTGCTTATTCTACAGGGAGTAGTAATTTAGTTACATTACATCTCGCTCTGAAGAAACATTAAAAATAACTTGGGACGAATCTTTGATATAGAAAAATGTCATTACGGAAGAAACTGGCTCGGGGGTGTATGGTGAAATCCATTATGAAAACCAACAAATTCTATTTGGATTACAACGTTTTATTCCACTGGTAATAAAACACAGCAGAAAGACGAATATATAAAGACGAATCTTACAAAAGTCAACACTGCACACATATACAGAAAATTTGCCAATACTGTTTTTGTCATCAAATTAATCGCAAAATCGCCAAATAATAACCATGTTTTTCGTCATGACTCTCAGTCATTGACCTGGTATCCATTCAGCATCTGTTAGAATTTTCGCAAACTTTCTTCCTGATTATGAGAATAACTTTGTATGGAATCAGTATTACAGAATTATTATAATTTTATCATTCACGTTTAGGGAAGAGATTGAAACAAACAGTGTAAATAATCGCCCAGAGATCGTGCGTTATGCAGAATACAGGTAAGATATTTCTATTCATTCAAATTTTCGTTATTTTTATCATAATTGCAGTGTGAACTAATATGAATTGCACAGTTTGTATTTAACGGGATGCATTTGCAACAATGAAATTCCATTTGAATAATTGATCAAATTTATAATTACCTAATACATATTTAATTCCAAATTTGTTCATCTTGAATTTTTAAAGACGAATGATTAATAAGAGAATTAAAATGAGGATTTTTTGCCAATCCAATTCCAATTACCTCGTTCGACATCTTATACAAGCGATATGACTCTTTCTTTGCATCAGTCATCATTTCATTTGACAGGTTTTCCACAAAATTGCACGGTGGAATTCACTTGAGTGCTGTATTTCCAAATGTAGAACGATACCAACAAAATGCGTGATTTTTCGTAGGTGCTACATCTACGTTGAGGAGATTACGATCTCCAAATTCGAAAACCTTTCATAACTGTGGTTATCTGCAAAATTTAATCATCTAAATTATTTAGACGCACAGATTTAACTTCGATCGTATTTACACATTGCCCGATAACTGTGGCCTTTGGAGACAAAGCATTATTATGATAGATTCTTCTATTTTACCTGAAGAGGAATTATTGCATCTCGTTCAGGTACTAAGATGAAATTTCTTATTACCTTGCAGAATATTAGATAATAAATTGCTTAAATGGACAGATTTTGAGACAGTAATTTGAGTAGTTAGACGATTTTTAGTTGAATGTAAGAGTTTTCATTGGGTCTAACTAGATTGCAAACGTCACTTAAAACCTTCTTATTGAAAACAGCTACTTCATGCTGAAATTTAGGGCTTTCTGACAAATACTCTCAATCAAAAACTGTAATTTAATTTGATTGAACCCTAACTATATATTAATGTTTCATAAGAGAAAGAATCTGAAAGCATCATGTGAATTTCAACACTATGTGTCAAATTAGACTCACCATTCTCCACCATTGGACCTATAACTTCAAACAAAAGGATAGAGAACACAAGTTTACGGTAAAAGAACTAATCTAATTTTTCCGGATTACCGTTATGTGGTCGAACAAAGATTGTCTGGCTCCAAATATTTCATTCATCATGTAATATTAACGGATTTACTAGAAGTTAAATTTGAACGCTAATTAAATTAAACAATTGTACAAAGAAAAGACAAAAAAATGTATATTTTTATTTACGAAATTAATCATCATTTATATAATCTATGTAGACGGCAAAAGAATATTGCCATATCATTAAAAAATTAAATTAAAAATCAAACAATAAAAGGGCAAATTACATATGAAGATATTGACCAAGCTTATCAGTAAACATTGACTTATCAGTAAAACATTTTAACACATCATCACGCTATCTTGAAATCTCTTTTGTCATAAGTTTTAGTAGCATGGCTAAATTTGGCTTTTGCTCTGTTTATTTTACATAAATATGTATAATATTAGAATGAATAATTTCAAAAGTTCTTTACACATTCAAACAAAAGAAAAAGCGCAACTACAATCCACTAACCAGTTAAATTTCTTTTTCCACTTTTGCAATAGATACTTCAAAGTAATAAATATATATATTTTTTGGCGAATATAATGAAACTTGACAGTAAAAGTTATTCAGCTCTGTTAAAATACATCTATTTAACATCGAAAACCAGAAGTGGATATTTTTCGTGTTGTTGTATAGGCAGAAAACGTTTGCCAATACAGAAAAAAGAACTGGATGAGCTACTGTTTATAGAATACTGTAAAATAATGCAATATAAATTATCGATGTTCAAAGATGGAAGAAACATTCCAGTTCATATTCCGAGATATGTATCCTATTTATATTAAATGATTTTTTTTAAATATCATGCATCAGGAAATAACATAAAATATTAATAACATTTTTATCTAAGTAAAGAATAAAATGTTTTAAAATGTCAAAAATTGTAAAAAGACGTTACTATAAAATATTTATTGTATCTGGCAGCTCAAGATAAAGATTTAACTAAAGTATTTTTTATAGTTATGCACAATGATAAAAAAATAGAGTTGTTTAAGCAAGAAAACGGTTTATTAGAGATAATTGCTTTATTTTTTATTGGGCGTAAAAACTACTTTAATTTTAGTTTATTCAAACTCGTTTTTGTTTTTATCGTTTAAAGCTGTAATGCACTTAGAAAAATATATATATATCCTTGATCATCCCGGACTTTTGAAGAATCAATTATTATTAGTGTCCCCATTTTCTTTAATCTGATTATTGTTGTTATTCATTTTAATTTTTTTTCTAATACATAAAGATACATTGCTGCATTTTTGAACTCTCGTTTAATTCTCTCATGATATTCTAATTCTGAACTCACAACTATTTAAAAGAAACTGAAGCTCATTTTGAAAGGATAAACATCAAATAGAACTTGCTTTTTCTTTGCAAAAATCTACATTTTTCTGCTTTACAATACAATTTTCCACAATATTGTGTCTGATTTTCGGCATAGACATACTGTATATATATTTTATTTCTATCCATTATATGTTATCTTGTTATAAATTGGGAGGAACTAGATGTGATATTTTGTCTTCTCTTTATGTTCTAATTTATAATATAGAAAGACCATAAACTAAATGTAAACTAAGAAATAGTTAGAACCTTTATGAACCTTTTGGAAGTCTCTCAGAATAATTCTATGGTAATTCTTTCAGAAATTAATTTACATTTTACAGTATTGCTGTTTGATTTATAAAGTAGTTCTTGAATTTTACTAATTCGTGCACAACATAATGAATTTTAATAATTCGTTGACAACAATAATAATTCGTTTTTTAGATTCATTCCTATATTCAAATTTATGTTTACCATTTTAGCACCTTGAATTACAACGTATTTTCTTTTGGTGGTATAACTTAGAATGTACTAGGTATTGGTAATAATCGAAATTACTTGTAAGAAATTAGAAGGAATTTTTTTTTTCAGTTTGCAGACTCGAAATTTCGTTCGTGCAATTCTTCGTCCAGTAATTGACACTGTAGTTTAAGTGAAGTTTGATGTAGTTGACAATGTAGTTTAAATATGCAACCTCTGTGTGTCTCAAATTAATAATTAAAGGATGATTTTTGTTGGTTGGTTGATGAATCAGACGATTAACTGATGAAGTTTACTCTCATATTTTATAATCAGATTTGTGAACAATCTGACTGTTACTAAATATTTGCTGACGTAACAACATAAAAGAAAAGCATCATAAAAATTTTCTCAGATGCATATGACGATAATTTTTGTTAAAACAAGAAGTAAAGATGCAAAATGGCTCGAATGGAAATTATGCAAGTTGTAAAATGGTCCGAATGCAAATCACAGTATGTGGAAAAAGTGTTAATATAAAAATTTCAGTTATTTATTTAATTTTCCAAGTCATTATGAAAGAAATAAGACTGTAATAATTTCATTTTCGATAAATTTTTCCGAAGTGGACTTTGCTTTTCATTTTATTTGTATATTCATCGGTATGTTGAGAAAAAAAATTTACATTAATACATTTTAATACGATTAATTTAAAGTCAAATCTCTGTTTGATCTAGAACGTGATTTCATTTTGTTAATCTGCTCTTAAGGAGATTTTATTCAAAATTCTTATCCAATTTCCTTACAAAGTTTTCTTTTCTTCTAATAACAAATTCAGGGATAATTTATATCTAAAAGTGACTTACTTTGAATTAATGCTTTGTGTTTTTTTAAAATTCATACATTTGGTTAGAAAGAAAAGGACTGTTTTTGGGAAAAAAAAAACAAATTCAAAAAATAATAACAAAGAACGAATGTGACAAAACAGAGCTCGTGAAGTATATTTTATGTCGAATTATAAAACAATATCATTTACTTAATTATCAAACAATACATCAGACAATATCTTATAGCCTAACCGTAGTCTTAAAGTGAGTGTCCAAATTGAAAAATCAATTTTTTTTTGTGAAATTATGATTTAAAAGCAAATAATAATAATATTAACGTTTCAACATGTTTCTTTATAAAAGCGTTTGAGTTTTGTTTTGGAAGTCTATTTTTTGAAAAGTTACACTGATTTTTATGTTTGCATTTACTCTTTTTTAATGCTTTATTTAATTTCACTGTGAATCACATCGAATTTTAAAATATCAGGTCGATGTTTTGTGAATTCTCCTATTATTGTGGCTAAAAACTATGCTGTCATCCTGAATGAACGTCTTGTAGCTTCATAACAGGATGTAAATATAATCTTGCTGTATTCCTAGGCTAAATGATGCTTACATTAAATAAAAAGTTATTAAGATGGGACATAATGCAAGAGTAATTGATTTATCTGTTCATCTTGATTGTAAATACGGAAGATATTATTTACTCATCTTCCGAATCATATGATATTAGCTTATTAATCAAAAAGTGTCTGTATAATTCGTTGGTTGATACAAACTTATGTAATGTGTTGGTTTTCTTTGGTCTATTTATCGAACCAAACAATGCAATCATGCTTTTAATTCACTTTTTTTTGGCGGGGGGGGGGAGGGAGAGGAAGAGTTGCGATTTCGAGTGCTTATTCTACAGGGAGTAGTAATTTAGTTACATTACATCTCGCTTTGAAGAAACATTAAAAATAACTTGGGACGAATCTTTGATATAGAAAAATGTCATTACGGAAGAAACTGGCTCGGCGGTGTATGGTGAAATCTATTATGAAAACCAACAAATTCTATTTGAATTACAACATTTTATTCCACTGGTAATAAAACACAGCAGAAACGTATATAAAGACGAATCTTACAAAAGTCAACAGTGCACACATATACAGAAAATTTGCCAATACCGTTTTTGTCATCAAATTAATCGCGAAATCGCCAAATAATAACCATGTTTGTCGTCATGATTCTCAGTCATTGACCTGGTATCCATTCAGCAACCGTTAGAACTTTTGCAAAACTTTCTTCCTGATTATGAGAATAACTTTGTATGGAATCAGTATTACAGAATTATAATTTTATCATTCATGTTTAGGGAAGCGATTGAATTACACAGTGTAATTAATGAACAACCGATCGTGCATCATCCAAATTACAGGTAAGATATTTTTATTCATTGACATTTTTGTTATTTTTATCATAATTGCAGTGTGAACTAATATGAATTGCGCAGTTTGTATTGAAGATGCATGAATTCGTGTTGTTGAAGTAAACAAAAAATGTATGATTCTAGATGTTGTGTTTCTGAATGTTGTGTTTTAAACTTTATTGGGAATCTTGATTCAGCTTATGCTTCTTAAAATTGTTGAAATGCAATTAAATAAAATTCACTTATGTTTTCAATATTTTTTATCATAATTTCAGTGTGAATTAATATGAATTGCGCAGTTTGTATTTAAGATGCATGAATACTTGATGTTGAAGTAAACAAAAACGTAATTTTCTCAATGTTGTGTTTTTGAATGCTGTCTTTTAAACTCTACGTGGAATACTAATCCAGCTTGATTTTGTTAGAACTGTTAAATCGTGATTGAATAGAATTTATTCACTTTTTTAATATCTGTATCATAATTTCACTGTGAATCAATATCAGTTGTGTTGTTTGTAATGAGGATGCATGAGCTTGTCATGATGAAAATTAAACCTGCATCTTTCTAAATATTGTTATTCTGAATATTGTATTTAAATGTTATTGGGAATGTTACTTAAGCATGCATTTATTAAAATTTTTTAAATGAGGATTCTTTAATGGTAAGTATCTTTGTTAGAAACTTTATCATGATATTTCTTTAAAACTATACTAAAAATGTAATTAAAATATTTAAAGATTTATTCAGTTTAAATGTGATCACAACTATTTAACAAATTTAAATTTAAATTTATAAGTAATATGGTAGAGAATATTAGTGAATTATAAATTTTTTAGCTATTAATTAAACCTACAAATATTTCATTTAGACCATTACTTCAGTATTTTTTCCTATTCAAAAGTTTCTGGTTATACATATGGATAAAAAAAGATTTGATAAACAAAGTTTAAACAAGGATTCATTAACATCCTTGGAAATGCTGGTGCAACGAGTTTCCGCCTATTCAAATTTGTGTTCATTTCGCAGAATGATTATTTTTAGAATTTTCTCTCTTGAAACACTAACATCGGCTAATTTCCTTTAAATACTCCATCAGGTTTGCAGTCATTTTCTCTTTGGCTAAACTGATCCATTTAGGTGCAAGTAGTAAGCGATTAAGTAAATACTCTTTTAATTCATACGTACGATTATATTATCTCGTTCTACGCCACTAGGCAGCTTCATAAATTCTAAAAAATATGTATTACTTATGAATTGGTCATAATTCAATATAATTCTTGAAATTCTATATGCATTTAATGAAATGCTTATTTTACTTTAAAAAGATTACTGAGATATAGGTAATTCTAGATGAAAATGTATTGGTACTATATGTTAGGAAAACCACTTTAAATCGAGTATAATTTTAAATATTTGGTAACCAAGTAGCAATAAATTTTTTCATGTAATATTTGAAGATATTTTAAATTACTTTCATGAGTATTGCAAACAATTAAAAAACAAATATGTTCATACGATACTCCGTTTTATATAAAGGAATAACTGTTTTTCATTCTTATAAAAATATACATGCTCCTATTTCTCAAAAAAAAACAGGGTGAATTAGAAATCTTTATACAAATGGTTACCCTTGAAGAGAGATGATGATAATGAAGGAAGAGCGCATTAGCTTTATTCTCTTGACTGAGAGTCCTAGCACCGGTCATATAGCGCATATTTCCAAAACAATGCAGAAAAAGCAAATATCCCATGACATCATGGCAAAAGGACAGGTTCTATCACCTGTTCAAGCAGATTTTTGCCCTGGTAACATGGGTTATCTGCGTTTTGTGCATTGCATTGTAAGTATGCGCTATGACAGGTGGTAGCACACCCAATCAACAAGAAAATCTCGATCCGTTCTGTTTTCGCTTGTGACATCCCTTTTCAATTGATTAGATTACCTAAAAAAAATTCGAATGGTTTCACCGTTTAGATAGAGACTTAATATTTAGCTTTTAACACATATTTGCTGTTATTTACAAAAATGCTAAACAAGGAAAATTAACAAGACGATAATAGAAATCCTTAATTACTAGAAATAAAAAGAAATTTGAACACTTTACGTAAAATTTTAATTAATGGCTTATAAAAATGAAACACAAAAAATATGAGAAATTCTCATGCCTGAAATATTTTATGCATGATAATAATAAATAAATCACCTGGATATTTTTTTCTTGCATTTTATGCTGTGAAGCAAAAAGTCATACTTGACTTTTCTACAACTATTTTTTTATACCATTATATATTTGAAATGTGAAAATTCTTCTTCTGATCTAAGAATAGCTTAGAATATGGTTTAGATCAATAATTTTTATATTACTGTAATTTTACTGTTTTACACAGTAATTATATTGAAAGGGTAGATTATCATCAAAATTTAACTTACAAACAACGTAAAATATTTTTGAATTCACTTAACCTACTTTAAGAACATAAAGAATTTGTCAGATAAAAAATTGCAGTTTTTGATTTCTGGATAAATAATAGTTTGGAAAAATCACGAGGGCTATTTTATTAGATCTCAAACAAGAAATGTTAGATGCCGTTTTGCAATCCAGAATATTCCATAATTTATTCTTTAGGTAAACAGAAGTGATTGGCGCAAATATAGTTACAAGGTGAAAAATACTTTATTCATAGAAACTAAATATTACTTCAAACACACTTCCCCTTCAAAACTACACACTTTTACTTTTTAGTTGTGAGTTTCCAATCAGATACAAAAGGTATACTGTATATGTTAGAGTACTAATACCAATCATTGACGACAGCTTGCAAATCCTCTCCAAATTTCTGTCGTTGACCTCACGCTACTTACGTCATTTCATCAAACAGGCTGAGTGAACCTGATAGGACGTGTGCAGAAATTTTTCAGTTGGCTGTGACTTTCCAATCGGATACAGAAGGTATACTGTTTGTGCTAGCCTATGCAGAAGGAAGGTTTGTGTTAGCCTATTAATACCAATCATTGACGGCAGCCTGCAATTCCTCTCCAAATTTTGTCGTTGATTTCACGCTGCTTCCGTCATTTCATCGAACAAGGCTGAGTGAGCCTGATAGGACGTGAAAATATTTTATTGCATCTGGCAGCTTAAGATAGATATTTAACTAAAGTATTTTTTTTTATAGTTATGCACAATGATCAAAAAATAGAGTTCTTTAAGTAAGAAAATGGTTTATTTGAGATAATTGCTTTATTTTTTATTGTGAGTAACCGCTAACTTACTTTTCAAAAGAATTTATTACTATTATATTAAAAACTGAAGCGCTCATGCGTGTGTTTGAAGTTAAGTAGAAAATTCTGTTCTGTTGAAATGTTTTATCTCTTACAAGAAGTGAAAAAGGCCTATGTTGAAATATATAAGTAATTTTCTGCCAAGTACTTAAACTTTCACTTTTTTTAACAATCGGAATTATTTTTCCATAGGGGAACCATGTTCTAGAGATCATCTAAGTATACTTAATTAACCGATAGAATACCCGCAGACCATTCTTAAAGTTTTCCTAAGGTCTTCTTACCTGTACTGGTACTAAATGGAATGTGTGATTCTATAAGCACTTTACAGACCAGAACTTTTGTCTTAGTGTTTCTAAACTCGGCACAAGTATAATTTGAAGTGTGGAAATGTATATCTTGGAATTACTTTTTTGAAATTTTAGTTAAAGTCTTAATTAATTAAAAATTTAGCAAAATTTAATATATTTTTCACCATAATTTCCAAACTTATGAAGGTACTAAAATTATATTTTAAATTACCTTAAAATTAAAAAAACTGATACTAATTATTTGCAACTAACTCTTTTCCATTTTTAATTATTTTTTTAAATTATTTTAAGCCTATTTTATAATAACTCACTTCATTATTGAAATGGAAATCAAATTGTTTTCTTTGTTACTACTAATATTTCATCCTGACTTTTTTTTCTACTGCTGATGATCAAAATGTAAAGATTCGGTTGCTTTTTCCATGCGGAGAAAGATTCGATATAAGACATACTTTTTATAAATTAAAAAAAATGTTTACAATTAAATTTTTACTTCAGAATTAAGCAACGGGGATATCTTTTTAAAGTGCGTCCTATTTTAAACATTGATTCTTTTTTCTGTGACATAATTTTATGTATGAAGATATAGACGGAAAACTAGGGATATGCACAATACAATGAGCAAAACAGTATAAATTTTCTAAAATAATATGAGTTATATGTCAGTCAAAATTAAAAGTTTAAAAATATTTTTCCGGTGAGGCCATTAAGATAAAGTTACACAAAATATTTAATTGGAAGTTTTAACAACCATAGAACACGGCGAAATAACTGGTCCCAAAAGCAGTTAGTTAAATATTGCATGCGTTTCGTTTCACGAGTTTTAGTGGCATAAAATTCTGTATTAATAAAATCAAATATTCGTGATAGAGTATTAAAATGCATTAATTATTTTTTTTTAAAAACTGGAACTTTTTAAATGTTTATGTTGTACAGTTTCCTTGTAAAGTTGTTAATTGTTTCTTAAATACACTGGTAGCTTTTGTTTAAGTTAAAAAGTCACGGCGTAGAATCTTGAAAGGTTAACTTTTAACTGTTTAAATCTTTCAACTAAGATTTATCTAACTTTGGTGACTAACTAATTTTTTGTGAATATTAGCTGCAAAAAGTTTCAGCTGAACATTTTAAACATTATTTAGTCTCAATGACTTTCGGCAATTATTTTAAAACTGTCTATCTAAACACTGACAGACACGTTAATGGTATAATTTAGAAGCCTTATACAGTTATATTAAATATTTGAGAGCTAATTTTAAAAGAAAATTAATCAAATTGCATCCAATAACATGCTTATTGAATGGAAGCATGTTGATAAAAATGTTGATGATGTTCATCACTGGAGTTTTATATGTGTTACAGAATATACTTCAAGATTTATACAATATATTAGATTATATATTAGATTCAGGGCATTATTATATAAAATGGAGAATCTTTTCGCTTGTAATACCAGGTGAAATTTGTTCAGGCACTTATTTCAAAATGTTGTGTTGCTTCCTAAAAATACCATAAAGAATTATAGTCCTCACTAGCATCTTGTGCTGCTCCTTCATTTCGCGCATTTTTGCCAGTTTCAGAGCAAGAAATGTGTTCCTCCTTACCCTAGGTTTTTCTCTCGTGAAGTACTTGTATGTTGGAAATCGATGCTTATCAGTGGATTTTCGCTGTCTTCAGATTCAGAAGAAAAATCATTTTGTGCAATTTCTGAAAAAAAGTAAACGCTTCGCCTCACGCTTAACTGATTCAAGTACATAGCTAGAAATATATTTGTTTGGAGACAAATCAGACTTTCTATCAGAACAGAATCGAAGTCATACGAACTATACAATATTTATAAAATGTCTTATAAACTGCATTCTTTTACTAACGATTCTTTGTGACAATATGGAAGAAAATATATATCTGAGCATGTAAAAGCCATCGGAAGAAAAGAATATCAATTATTTAAGTGAAACAGATGCTTTTGAGCTAAAAAAAGTTATACTTGGCCAGCAACTGTTTTACAAGCTCCTTTCTCTCCCTCCACTCATTTATACTTATTTCCATTGCCCTATTCTAACCCGCGAAAGATGAAAGTAAAATAGTGCTGAATTAACTAAAATTAGAGTTTGGTTTAGTTATATTAACGTCCCGTTTTTTTAAAGCAACACTAGGGCTATTTTGATACAGGCCTCGTAATTTTGAACCCCGGTCAGATTACAAGGACGGCATCTGAACTGACACCCCCACTCGAAATTTCCATACCACACAAAAAAAGGAAGTTTGGCCCACGACGACGTATTTAATTGCGCCAGAATACATTGTAAGGAAGCTAATGTTTGAAAGTTGAATGAAGTGAACAATCAATCTAATCACATGACTTATGTCACTAAATTTATCGGGAGGATGTTTGGCCCCGAAGGGTTTAGCTTGCACCAGACCCGCTTACACGGCGGTTCTATGGTGGAAACTGGTCTCGAACCTGAAACCCTCTGATTAACTAAAAGTAGAATAGAGAACACAAAATAGAATAGACTTTAATGTTTGTTCACTACTCAAAATGACCATAGTTAGCCTTCCGAGGTATACCCATTTATCGATAATAGTGAAAAAAAAAATCAACCAAAATATTTATTGTTCTACAATTTCTTATAAGCTAGTAGGAAAAGCCAAGAAATAAACAAGAAATGGAAGAATAAAATACTAACGTTTGAAATACAATTGCCGTCAAAATGACCTCTCCTACCTTTCTAGTGTTAAAATAAAAGTCTATTCAGAAGCAGAAAAATAAACCGTATCTTTATCCCTTGATCATCAAGAATGGATGAATTACTTGTAGCAAAAATGAAAATAGCTTCATTTTTAAATTCCAATGACAAATTTACTTTAAAATGTACTTAAAACATTTTTAACGATTCAAAATTAAATGAAAAATTACAACAATTATATAGGTAAATTAGCTTTTATAAAGATAATTTTTAAATTTTAAGTTGGTATACAAATAATTTTTTGCTCTAATAGTTCTGAAGTTATCATGGAAAATTTCAAAATCTCGATTTATTATTAATAATTAAAATTTCAGCAAAGAAATGAGATGCTCATTCCCATCCTCTAAATTATTGGTTGAAATCATTTTTTTTTTCAAAATTAGATAATATGTTTTTTTTATATATTTTAGGAGTTTTCATCTGTAGATTCCAAGGCTATTTCTTGCAAATGATCAACAAATGACAAAGTGAATATGTCAGTAATTTTCTTTGTTTGCATGCAGTTCAACATTATATTTTTTTCTTTCTAGGGAGCATTCAGTTTAAAGTGAACTGTTTCTTCGGAGCTTGGATAAAATCCAAGATTGACTACACACGGCGTTTACCATCAACTTAAGCCGAGAATACTTGGAAAATATTCTTCTTGATCGTTTTAATTATACATTTTGAATCTTCAAATATACATTCTTAATCATACATTTTTAAGAATTTTTATGCATACAATTTCAATTATTTTCAGTTGTACATTTGTCAATTTCCAAGTATAAATTTTCGGTTATTTGATAATCTAAAACTGAAAGGTTTAAACTATTTAAGTGACTTTTAATCCTTTCCAGGACGAATTATTTAATTTTTGAAATATAATGAAAATAAGTAAGGAATGATATTATTTGATGACCTTAACAGAGATTTACTGTTAAAATTTTTTATAACTATTTTAAGTTTATGGTTTCGGCATTTTGGGTCACCGCCACACTACAACAATCAATTAATAAGAAAATATTTAGAGATAATTTCATAAGCTTTTATGACAGTAACTTTAATTATAAATATCTAAGATTCGTGAGCATTTTTATTTATATTTTAAGAAATTTAAACGATTTAAAAGAATAAAAATATACACTTTTAGAATAATTATTATAAAAAAAATATATAAATAAAATGTAATATAAATAAATTAAGAAAAATGAAAATCATTTCAAAATAATACCAATATTAACTAAAAATTTAAATTGCCAAATTAAAAAAGGAAGATATATCTTTATTTAGAATGAAATTCTTAAAGTAAGTAATAGTGCTTGAGACATGTTGCGTATTTGGTACCTTGAGCATGTTTTCTGTACGACGCTACAATTTTCATAAGCAAAAATGAGACAAGTTACTAAGCTGGCGGTGTCACCAAATGAGGACACCTTCGTGGTTCCGTTTTGATAACTCAGAAATGAATTTGAATTTTATACAAAATTATTAATAAATATCTCAAGA
>JAPMOR010118671.1:8969-77316 GCA_026543865.1 Argiope aurantia | reverse complement strand
TGTAGAATTGTAGTATAGTGTAAAATAGTACAATGTAGAATTGTAGTTTAGCGTACAGTAGTACTTGTAGTAAAGAGTAGGGATCTAAATATTTACTATACAAATATACTTTATGTAGATGATAGGTAATTCTATGATATAAGTGTATCGAGAAAATCGAACTTACTTATTTTACTTTATATCAAAATAGTTTTATTTTCTTGAATCATGTTTTAAAAATAAACTCTATCTACATGTTAACTGTAATATATGTGTGCTTAATGTAACATATGTGAATCCTGCACGGGCCTGACTACTGGATTCTTAATTAGGCCTAGGCCAAGAGGTCAACTGATTTTCTAAATCGCGAGAACTGTATCCGATTTATTTTCCACAACTTCCGATATCAATCCACGTTTCTCGTATTAATTCTTAAGAGCAAAATAAGTCCTTTAAGTCTAATTATAATATAAATATTGCTCCTCTTTAGAGTAAGTAAAACTTCGTAACTTCGTTTAGTAAAACTTCGATATTGAACATATCATATAAGATTTTTTAAATTACATTTTTATTCTTGTGTTAAT
The DNA here is from genome assembly GCA_026543865.1 of Argiope aurantia. NCBI lineage: Eukaryota > Metazoa > Arthropoda > Arachnida > Araneae > Araneidae > Argiope > Argiope aurantia. The sequence continues at coordinate 76,753 of JAPMOR010118671.1, read as the reverse complement.
TAGGAAGACTTGTAGATTTAGTTTAATATGACTAGTCGGTCCGATTCAAGTTCTAATTATAGTATTTTAAGAAATAATTTTTTGGTATCGAGAGTTCTCATGGTGAATGAAAGAAAACTAAAATAGAAATATATTTATTAGATTCTCATTCGCCATGGTAAGAAGGGGTCGTTTCTTTTTATAACGAGCCATCTAATGGATTCGGACTTTTGCCCCACACAAAGCTTAAAATATATTCAAGAGGCAAACCTGAGACTAAACTCTTTTTGAATCAGAATATGACTTAAACGTGACCTCCTATAAATTCGAGCCAGGCTTAGGCTTTCTCGCTCCTATCAGGCCGTGCAGGTCATTATTGATGTGGCAGAGCTGTGATTTTTATATTTTATGAATTAGGATCAGGATTAGGATTACATCTAGCGATGCATTTTATGATTATGAATTTTATTCATTTATACAAATTGCGCGTTTTATAACTCAAGTTAAATTATATATTTGAAAATTTTAAATATCTTTATAATTTTCCTAAGTAATTTCATAATATATTTATATTACGATTATAACACAGCCACCCAATTCAAACTTATTGTTTGAATTTTACATTATATATCACAATATACATGTTTGTAAACGCATATACAATGTTAAATGTGATTAAATGTATTTCTATGTATTTGATGTGACTTCTATGTGAATAAAATCTCAAAAAACTGCTATGAATTGTTTTTTGTATGAATTTTGTAATACATCTTAATTTTTTTGTAACTTAATATGCCACTTAAGATTCGAAATTTAAAATGTCACCTTCTGCGATACTTATCAAAAATCTTAACTGATCTCCCAAATCCTAAATGATAATTTATTATTCAAAAATTTTAACTTTAATGTTATTCAGTTGAGAAAATTTCCATTAGAATTTTCTGCATATTTTACCAATTTAATGAATTCAATATGATCTTCCAATGCTTAGTAATTTACACAGTATATATACAATATGCTTAAAACTCCTTTGCATAGTATTGGTGCCATTACCTAGCAAATTACTTAACTATCATTTCTATTAAATTTATTTGAATGCCTTTTTGGAATTAATATTTAAAAGAATTCCTTCTAGAGAAATTTTAATTTTTGTAGTGATGTGATCAATACATATCATCTCATTTTTAATCCAAGTTAGTATTTAGTTAAATTATGTGGCATTGTAAATTATTAAAACTTGTTAACGTATTCTTAAAAACAAATTCTAAAATATTTATTAGAAATCACTTTGTTGCATTGCTTAGCATTCTTTATTCTTAGTCGACAAGAATATGCAACAATATATATAGCTCTGATGATGATTTATGTATAGGGGAGATTATTGTATCATAAACATAGTGTAACATGAATTACTAACTCTTAATTCGAAAAGAACATCCATCTTGCAAGGAATAGTTGAATTATCTCAAGCAATTCTCACTAGCATTTAGCGACAACTATAATTGCTTATTACCCAGATCTTCTTCATGAAAGCCGCAATCAAATTGGTTTGCTGCTGGGAAAGTAAAAGCTTTGAGGAATTACATTTCTTGCTTACAAATTTCAAAATTTTTGACGATTTCCCGTATATTAGATCACTTCGTATGCAACTATAATTTTTTTTTCAAATTAAATTTCTTTCGTTTGTTTTTTTGATAACGTAAACTAAAGTTTAATAGATGGTATATAATTTATGATACGTATAATTAAAGTAAAAATGTAAATTATTAGTTTTTAATCGTATAAGAAAAAATGATCCAAGATGCAAAAGTGCTTCTAATATATTTAAATGATCGTACGGGGCACGATGTTGTGTCATGTTAAATCCATGGTAGACAAACGCTCTCCTGTCGTTGCCTTAAAAATAATATATAAAATATTGGATAGCAACTGAGATCTTGATGGCCTCGAACTTAAAGGAACAATACTCTTTCTTGCTAGTAACATGCATATTTGCATATTTTATGTCCATTGTTTCGTAAAGTGGTTTAAAATTTGGAGGCTGAACTTCAGGGTGAAACTAAGGATTCAAAAATGAATCTTTTTCAAGTATACATCTATAAAGTGATACGATAACTAATAAAGAGAAAGAAAAATCGAAATAATTTCTAGCAAAATGGCTTTAAGATGCAATAATGAAAGAAAATAGTATTTATTATTTACAATAAATATATTTATAAAGTCCTCAATGCAGTACAATATATATAATTTCACAACAGATACCCATTAATTACACTATTAATTGTAATATTATTTTTGAGTTGCCTTTAATCAAATTTCCTCCTTCTTTATATTACATTTTTTTTGTATATGTGCATTTTTTCTTTCTACAGCATCTGAATATATGATTTAATATGTAGAGTAACAGGATGGCAGATGCTGCAGACCTCGAACGATATTTCAATACTGTTTCATTTCCAATGCCTTCATCGGCATTGGTTTTCTATAGGAAATAATCTATTCAAGTGCTTATTGGCATTCTTAAAGTTGAAATATATATCTTATGGTATTCTAAACCATTTTATAATCGTAATAAACTTTCTTATTCTTTGTTCTCTATCAAATATTCTCTCAAAAGGAAAAAAATTATATTGTTTTCCATTTTAAATGCATTTCTTCAATTTACGCAATCATCATCTTGAAACCGTCTGGATATCATTAAAATTACAAGATCTACCATATATATATAGAAAAAGCAATTCCTTTAAAATTGCGCTATTCTTTTTATATAAAAATTACTCTTACAGTCAGAAAGTATGATATACATTTTTAAATACTCATAAAATTATTGAAACAGAAAAACAGCATGGCAACTTAGCAACGCCGTTGGTACCGTTTTTGAAAAATAACACATTTTTCTTTTCATATATTCATTTATGATTAAATGAAATCTTTTAGTGCAACAAATATGAAAATGGACGTTGTGTAAAATAAAATGACTCAAGTTATTATAAGAAAATGAAGTATTTCAGTGAAATTATTATCGGTTTGAAGTAATGCCAAATCAAAACAATTACTGACAGACAACACAGTTGCGTATTTCATAAGTTATTACTATTGGAAAAAGATCAAACCCTGGAGTATGGTCCTATTAATAAAGTTGAGGCTAAATTTGGAATAAGTCAGCAATTCAACAAATACAACTTTTTTACTGGTTGTTTTGGTGTACGATTGATCTCCCTTCAATTAAAATAATTTTGTATTTCGAATGTTATGAATATATTTTGTCAACACATTTAACTCAAATAAAAAATTCCCTTCTAAATGTATACTATATTTTCAAATGAAGGGAGTACTATTTTTAAATATAACAGGATTGCATGATTTTAAATGTTATATGAAACCTTAAAATGCTAGGGTATAGATGTACTGATAAGGTATTTCTTATCTAAAAAATAAGAGGAGGAATATAAAAATTATATATTTCTAGTTGACAAAAAACTTTTTAGAGAATTAAGCAACACCAGGTCAGATAAAAATTTAGTAAAATAATTAAATATAAACTCACTAAGAATTCTTAAAAATCCTTGGAGGAAATTATGAAGGATCTCATGATTCTAATCTTATCTCTCATGAAACATTAAAAATTACAAAGAATTATAAAAATATAAGTAATTTCAAATTATAAAGAAGCAATTATCAAAAAGAAAAAAATAATGATAAAGTAACCTTAACTATGCAAAAAATGTTTCTTAATAGGATATATTTATTATGAAATAATCAAGATGATGATTGAATAACATAAACAAATTAATTATTTATCATCAATCGAAACGAATAAGTTCATTTACTGCTCTATTCAGTCTCCTCCTTCATGGAATGAGAAGGGGGATTTACAGTTCTTAATGGCTAAGAACATATAACACAGTGTGTGATAAGTTTTTTTGATCGGGACATGACTCTCGAAATTTGGATCAATGTCCACAACATGTGGGAACTATCATTTTTATCTAGCTCACATGAAATTCCAGAAAAGACACGAATCAAGATAATTCCACTAAATATATCTGAAAGAAAGAATCACCTACTGATTGAGACATTTCTTTTACATGATTCGAAAAACGGTCTTTTGGAGAGCAAACGAAAAGAAAATACGCGATAAAAAAACACTCCTCAAAATGGGAATCTCACTCTTCTAATCGATTACTCCGAAGAAAAACAGCTTATTCTTCTTCTGGCAGCTTCAGTTCTTCCATTACGATTCCTGATGTCCACATTACTTTTCTTGAACACTTTGCATAAATTTTACAAAAGTACGGAATAATATGTATGTATTTTGCTGTCACTGTCGCTAAAAGTTTAATTCCATAAGGCTATAAGTCGAATCAGCTTAAAATTTCTGTTACATAAAAAGCTTTAATATTTTTAAAAAAGACTGTAACTTGCAATTTAATTGTAATTATAGTGGTTTTTGGACGAAGAAAATATCATACTAAGTATAAAGCAGCTATTTATTTTCATTTATCTAATTAAAAAATTTTAGGTTCATGTTATCTAGAAAACATTTTGCATATATAATTTTTATACAAATACCTTATGTCCAGTACTTCGTAGCTTTTATTTTGATTCAGTTTCTCAAAAAAATTATTAAAAGTAATACTAAAAACATTGCACAAAGCTTATAAACACTTAAAAAAAATTAGTAATCATGACATTCACTAATTATAAGATGATTTTAAATTAAAATTTTTATACTTTTAATGAAATCTGAGAAGCTTCCTCATAAAGGATTTTGAAATTATGTAATTAGTTTATAGTATCTCTTTACAACTTAGAATTCATTACATTATATTAAAAGTTTCCAGAAAAACATTCCAAAATATATGCAATATTGGTTTAAAATGCTATCAGTTCATAATTGAATTTAAACATTACTCTGTGATACTTTAAATGGAACAAGACTTATAACTAATAAAAGATGTTGAGAAAAATTTCAGAATAAATTCTCATGAAGATTATCCGATTTCAAGCATCATCATCACTGCATCAGTTTGTTAAATATATGTACATCAATTTATTTTCAAGGAAAAGAAGTTATTTTCAACTATGTATTAAAAATAATACTCCAAATAACTATATTAAAAGAGTTTTGAATTGATTATCACTTCCTAAGTTTACTGTAAATAAATATAAACTTTTTTATATTTAACCAAGGGGATCTATTATATAATATAATTGGATTGATTGTAATTCCATACCAGAAAATGAAGAAATCGCTCATGCACATGAAGGCCAATATTTCTGTCTTTCTTAAGAAAAAAAATACACAGAGTATGCGAGAATTTATAATAACATATTTCACTCATTGAATTATGTAAGTTTGAAATTTACAATGGACATGCTACTATCGATGTTCTTTAAACTACTGTTAGTTTTCTAATCAGCTTTACAAATTTGTAAATAAAGACATACATTTGTTTAATATTTAATACTTCAAAGCAGTGCATGAGATATTTTTTCACTTTTCTAAAGCTATCATTTGCTTATAACTCTGAAACGTATTCATTTTTAGTATATCAATAGAATTAAGAACCTTCCATATTAGAATACCAGTAATGAAAAAATACATTTCCAAAACAAGCTGTAGAGTAGAAATTTTATGTGATCCAGGTAAAAACTCGATCTTCTTTCAATATTTCTTAACTTCGTCCAATTAATATCTAAAATAAATTTCTTTTATTCTTTTCAAGTATTTCGCAAATTACTGCTGTATTTGTAATGTTGTTGGATTATAAATCATAAATGAAAATATACAGTAGTGAAATAAACACTGATAATGCTATATGTAGCGTTATTTTGTGTAAAATTGTACTTAAGAACATTCCATAAAAACCTACTTAATAGCAATATCGTTAAAAAAAAGATTTCTCCATAATTTATTATAGTTTAAATCTTGTCTCATTGAAATTTCGTCAAGAGGAAGATTTACTTTTTACTTGCCCTCTTTCAAGAATTCAGGAAAGGCAAATTTTTTAAAACATCTATTACATAGCCATATGTAATACGCATTAACTTTGAAGCTACTTTAAACTCTCTTACACAATTCAAATGCTCAGTTTTCTGATAAAAATAAATTTCAATGAGATATTGAAAACACGTTCGATTTTCTTTGTTATATAAAAAAAGAATATTTCAATTGTGATCGCTCCTGAAATAAAACGATTTAGAAATATTTTATCTATGAGAACCAGGGACTATAAATATGAATGGCTGATGCCAGAGAATAAAACATGACGTTCTTCAGTAAGGTGCTACGAAAATACTTTGACATCAATGCTTTTTTTTTAATATTTCGAAGACAGTATTGATATAGCATTTATTGCTTTAGTAGTTTTTTATTTATCACTTAACAATCCTCTATCACTTAACAATCCTCTGTTTTATATTTAGGTACGATTTTATGATGTACACCTTTTTGAAATAGCAGATATCGGAAAAATATTTTATGCTATGCTAGAAACACGGTGCATATGAAACATATTAATAAATTTTAATACCCCAGGAAGCAGCTGTAAATTTAAAATGATTTCGTAACAAAAAAATATCAAAATATGTAACTAAATTAGTGATCAATTTAGTTACATATTTTGCCTGAATATTTGATAATAAGTACGTTTTTAATTGCAGGAACAATTGAACCTCAGAAATACAGTTGTAATTTTAATTTTGCATACAATTCTATATGTTAAAAAGTAAAAGGAACTTAGTGATTTTCTGCATTCATTATGATTTGATCCAGTTTATTTTATTTATCACTATTCGATGTCATCTGCAAAAATTCTTGATTAAGCAGATAAATTTTTAAAAATTCTATAATTCAAACTTTGAAAAAAAAATGGATATCTTTTTTTCTTTTTTTTTTATCAGTGAGTAAAGTTTCTGAACTGAAATTAATAAATCATTTATTTGAACTCAAATTTCACAAAATAGCAGAAAAAAATTAAACAGTTATTCAAGCGCAGGACTAATTTTTTAAATCCCCACACTTATCATTTATTATACATTTAAATGAATATTTATTATTCTTTAATAACTAAACTTTTGTAAAATTGTATTTACCTCTTTTGTATCATTATATTTATTTAAAAGAGAGAAAATATTTATGGAAATTTCGCAGATTAATTTTTATTTCTCCTAATTTTCTAATTATAACAGAAAACAATGAACCATAATAAAAATGTTTTAATTTATGGCGTTCATAATTTTAGTTTTTAATTTAAAATAATTTTTTCTATTCATGAAAGAAAAATATTTTTTTTCTTTCCAAATTCCATTTTTTTTCTTTTGTTTTACGCCTTTAAAGGATTTTTTATATTAATAAACAGGAAACTAATCAAAGGAGAGCTTACCATTTTTCAATTTGATTTCTCGCGGCTTGGTGCACATCAATTTACAATCCGAAAGAAAGCCACTCACGCATCAATTTACAATCCGAAAGAAAGCCACTCCCACATCAATTTACAATCCAAAAGAAAGCCACTCACACATCAATTTTTTAAAGATTTAATCCTGTGTGAAAAAGAACGAAGATATATCAAATCCTTTGAAGCTCTCACACCACAAATATTTCTTTCTACTCGGAAGTCCTATGAAAATTATCAATTCGATAAAGATACGACAGAAAAGAAAGAGTATAAAGTCGTTTTATCGTGGTTTCGTATAAGAAAAGTTATAAATAAAATAGTTTAGAAATATATTTTATAAGCTTATAATATTCATGATACATATTTATCTGTTTAATCAAAACTTTTATTTGTCTGTTGGTTCACATATAATTTCAGATCTAGAATCATCTAAATTGTTTGTCGTGCCTTACAATGAAACCGTTTACATCAGTCCAAAGATTTCATAAATCCATAATATATGAAAAATATTTCGTTTTAGAGGTAAAAATTTTATATATACTCATGATGATGATTCCTGTAGGATTCTTACAATAAAGTATGAATTTCGACAAAGCAAATACATATATTTCCTTAAAATTCATGGGAATATTAATAATTTATGTAGTTAAAACATACATGTTAAATACTAATTTATGAAGATAAAGAAAAACTTCGCTCTATCTTTGTTATTAGACAGTGAAAAGCAACTACAAAAGCAAGATGAAATATTTCAGGGATTTTATTGTAGAATCTTACACCACAGCATACTCACAATTACAGCCTTAAATTCATGAGCTGTTAGTATTATGTGATGCATCGTAAAGATTCTTTTAAAAATGAATTACATGCAAATCATACTAAAATAATCTATACTTATAATAAAGCTCAATGTGTGTGTGTGTGAGTGTGCGCAAAAAAGATTTTTACATGCAGTTAAAGATCAAAAATTGATCTTTTAAATGATACTAATGTTTAAACATTAAAATTAAATTTCTATTTTTAATGAATTTTTAAATAAATATTTTAACTATATTTTTCAATAATTTTTTTCGTACAAAATAAAAATAAAATTTAAGCTGCACGAGCACGTTTCGCATTCATGGGGAAAAATTAGCTTTTTTCAAACTGTTGCCATCACATTGATTAAAGCTCCAATTAAAAATAAATTAAATCTTTTTAGAAATGAAATCTGCAAAAATATAATTTTCGGCACGTGTCTGTAGGAAATGAAACAAATAAGAAATATTATTTTTTCTAAAAAATAAATTCAAGAAAAATTATGTTATGATCTTTTACACTCTCTATATTATTAATCCAATAAATCAGTTTTATTTTAAGGCAAGTTTTGTTTAATATGAACAAAATATCCATTCAAATCAGGGCCACACAGCTAATTTGTAAACCTATAGTAAGATACAGGTCTGCTAAAATGGTTTAAATGGAAAATGATTATATTTTATGTAACTTGATTCAATAAATGCTCTAATAAATAACGAATTTTTGATTTTACATAAAGCCTCTGCTGTGGAAATCACGATTAACACAATATTCTTGAAACACTAATATTTTAAATAAAAAGAGTTAATTTATAATCAACTAAATCAATCACTTAAACTGACTGATTTATGAAAATTTGAATATCACTATTCAATAAAAAAAAGGATAATTTTAGATTTTCCATCGATCGTTTCAAAGAAAATCTACACTCAGGTTTCTCAAGATTAATTGGCCTAAGATTATGAAAATGTTGAGTTTTTCTAAATTTTTAACATTCAAAACTTCATAAATAAGTCTTAGTTGATCGTAGAAAATTGAAACATTCATTCATTTATTTAAAATTTAGTGTGTCCAGAATATTTTTCAGAATATGATATCTTACTGCATTAAATTTAGACTTCATAATTTTTGAAATACAGGGTGTTTATTTAGTCCCGGACCGATTTTGATGTTTAATAACTCATAAAATAATGAAGATATAAAAACACTTATGGTATTTATTGAGGGAATAACTCATATATTTTCCTCTTCAGGTTTGAATATTTTTACTTTTGTAAATATCGTCTGCGAGTGTGGTTAATTTCAAATAATTTCATTTTCCAGTCTAAATATCTATAGTTTTCTAAATATCGTCTGATTATTAATTGCATTTTTCTCTCTTTTGTTTTTGGCAACTAATGCAATATTATGTTTACTTTTAATGTGTTTGTTCTATATAGTACTTTTGTATGTGATGTTTTATTCGAGCAGATATTAAGGAGAATGCATACACCACAAGAGAAAGCAAAGATTTTATGGTGGTTCATAGAAACGAAATCGATAGTGCAAGCACAGAGAAATTTCAGAAGAATTTATTAAAAAGATCCTCCATCCAAAAACAGCATCTTGCGGTGGAAAAAGAATTTTCTAGAAATTGGAAGTATCGCAGATAAGAAACGTTCCGGACGTCCTTGCACAAGTGATTTTGATGTTGAGCGTGTCAGAGAGACATTTTTCACAATCCTAGAGTATCTGTGAGATCAGCGGCAACATAATTGGATATGCTAATTTCGACATTGTACAAGGTTGTTAAGAAAAAATTAAGACTGCATGCATACAAAGTTCACATTGTTCAAGTTTTGGAACCGAACGATAGGCCTAGGAGGATGGCCTTTGCAACAGATATGCTAAGGAGGATAGAAGATGATGCCGATTTTCTGAAGCGCATAATGTTCTCCGATGAAGCATCCTTTCATGTTTCTGGCATTGTTAATCGACATAATGTGCGCATATGGGGATCTGAAAACCCCCATGAATACCCTGTTTCACAAAAGGATTCTCAAGAGGTTAATGTGTGGTGCGGACTAATGCACGACCGAGTCACTGGGCCTTTCTTTTTTACTGAAAAGACGGTCTCATCAGTCGTATACTTAGACATGTTGGAAAACTTCGTATTTCCACATCTAGAAGAGCTTCAGCCACGTGTCTTTTTGCAACAAGATGGTGCGCCACCTCATTGGGGTACCATCGTTCGTACTTCTTTGAATGGCCATTTTCCAGGAAGATGGATTGGGCGAGGAGGTCCAATTCCTTGGCCACCCAGATCACCTGACATAACGTCGCTGAACTTTTTCCTTTGGGGGTTTGTAAAACACAACGTTTTCAGGAGGAGAGTGTCAAACATTGATGACCTAAAAGCCAGAATTACAACTGAAATAGGCTCTGTGGATGTCGACATGCTTGCTGCTACCTGGCGTGAAATTGACTATCGACTTGATATTCTCCGTGCGACGAAGGGGGCACACGTGGAAATTTATTGACAAGGATCATGAAACCTTTTGAGTGTATTTAACCATTTATGTTATTAATTTTAATCTATCTTTATTATTTTATAAGTTATTAAACATCAAAATGGGCCCGGGACTAAATAAACACCCTGTATATTCGCAATATGGAATATATATTTAGCTATTTTCAGTCGTGAGTTTCATCTCTATTGACGTTTGAAAAAAGTAGTTGCTTTAAATCATCTTTTAAAATAAAAAAATATCAAAGCTATTATCAAGATACAGAAAGTTTTTTTTTGGAATCAAAAAGATAAATCTTATTTAAATACCTCTCTTTTTCATGTCTCCACATTTTCTTCCTTTTATTTAACAAGTCTTGACCGCACCCATGTTAATTCCAGGCGGAATAAAATAATGAGTATTGGCAATGGAAATAGAGTTTTTAATTATAAAAAAATTAATAATTTTATTAGCTGACACTAAATCTATAAACTTCTTATTCTCTATAGTTTTTTCAAGAAAATGGGAAGAAAATCTACTAAGATTTCTATAGGACAAAAAAGTATTGGTGTTTTAATTTTATTTATATAGATTGTCATTAATAATTCAAGATCATTTCAATGCTTTATTATTAATTACTAGCCGCCTTTGGCGACCAGCCGGTTCACCAGTATTACCGCTCGCTACAATTTTCAATTAAATATTTTAAGTAACTGGTCTCTTAATAGATTCTCAAACAAAACATTTTTAATCTTCAAATTTTGATAGTCATACCAAACTTATACTGTTGTGTAGATCGTTTCGTTCAATTTACTATACATATTTTGCTAATTTGTTGTCATTTCCGGTAAAACTTCAACTTTAATTTAAAGTGGAAATGATGAAATTGCAATTAATATAAAGATACTTTTTAATAAAACCAAGCGTTTTATTTTATTTATCATCTTTATTGTTATTTATTCATTATTATTATTGAATATGAGTATTGCAAACAGATCGCTCGGTATTTAAGTCTTATGTGAACTACAAAATATTTTTCATAATTTATGTAATATCTCAAAGAATAATTCAAAAAAAAAATTCTCAGATTCAGCATAAAATTCAATTTTTAGTTTTGCTTTCAAAAGGATTAAAATGAAATTAATAATAATATTTTGTTCCGGCCTATAAATATACAGGGTGTTTATTTAGTCCCGGACCCATTTTGATGTTTAATAACTCATAAAATAATAAAGATAGATTAAAATTAATAAAATAAATGTTTAAATAGACTCAAAACGTTTCATGCCCTTGTCAATGAACTTCCACGTGTGCCCCCTTTGTCGCACGGAGAATATCAAGTCGATAGTCAATTTCACGCCAGGTAGCGGCAAACATGTCCGCATCCACAGAGCCTATTGCGGTTGTAATTCTGGTTTTTAGGTCATCAATGTTCGACACTCTCCTCCTGAAAACGTTGTGTTTTACAAACCCCCAAAGGAAAAAGTTCAGCGACGTTATGTCAGGTGATCTGGGTGGCGAAGGAATTGGACCTCCTCGCCCAATCCATCTTCCTGGAAAATGGCCATTCAAAGTAGTACGAACGATGGTACCCCAATGAGGTGGCGCACCATCTTGTTGCAAAAAGACATGTGGCTGAAGCTCTTCTAGATGTGGAAATACGAAGTTTTCCAACACGTCTAAGTATACGACTGATGAGACCGTCTTTTCTGTAAAAAAGAAAGGCCCAGTGACTCGGTCGTGCATTAGTCCGCACCACACATTAACTTTTGGAGAATCCTTTTGTGCCTCAGGGTATTCATGGGGGTTTTCAGATCCCCATATGCGCACATTATGTCGATTAACAATGCCAGAAACATGAAAGGATGCTTCATCGGAGAACATTATGCGCTTCAGAAAATCGGCATCATCTTCTATCCTCCTTAGCATATCTGTTGCAAAGGCCATCCTCCTAGGCCTATCGTTCGGTTCCAAACCTTGAACAATTTGAACTTTGTATGCATGCAGTCTTAATTTTTTCTTAACAACCTTATACAATGTCGAAATTAGCATATCCAATTCTGTTGCCGCTGATCTCACAGATATTCTAGGATTGTGTAAAAATGTCTCTCTTACACGCTCAACATCAAAATCACTTGTGCAAGGAGGTCCGGAACGTTTCTTATCTGCGATACTTCCAATTTCTAGAAAATTCTTTTTCCACCGCAAGATGCTGTTTTTGGATGGAGGATCTTTTTGATAAATTCTTCTGAAATTTCTCTGTGCTTGCACTATCGATTTCTTTTCTATGAACCACCATAAAATCTTTGCTTTCTCTTGTTGTGTATGCATTCTACTTAATATCCTTTCGAATAAAACATCACATACAAAAATACTACATAGAACAAACACATCAAAAGTAAACATAACATTTCAATAGTTGCCAAAAACAAAAGAGAGAAAAATGCAATTAATAAGCAGACGATATTTAGAAAAGTACATATATTTAGACTGGAAAATGAAATTATCTGAAATTAACCACATGCGCAGACGATATTTACAAAAGTAAAAATATTCAAACCTGAAGAGGAAAATATATGAGTTATTCCCTCAATAAATGCCATAAGTTTGTTTATATCTTCATTATTTTATGAGTCAAACATCAAAATGGGTCCGGGACTAAATAATCACCCTGTATATTTAAGTTGCCCCTCACATGTATTAACGAAATTTTATTTAATTCTTTTAAAATAATTACTAACTTATGAGGATATTTAATTTTGATATATCGTTTGGTGAATTGGTAATTTTAAGAATTTGTCCTTTTAATTACAAATAAAGTTGCAAACGATAGAAATATCTTTTACATAATAATATTTCAAATAAAATAATATTTTGCTTTACAGATAAGTAATTTTAAAAACGTTTGCTTACAGACACATTTGAATTCCGTAGCGTGTTAATATTAAATAGATTATTTCTTTTTCACCTATGACTGATACTTAAAATTCCGTTCACAAATATTGAAATATAAGTAAAATTTTAATAAAGTTTTCGTCACAATTAAATAATCCTTCCTTTTTTATTAGTAAAAATATGAACATTTCATTCCGAGTTTAGATAAGTAAAGCAATTATTAATTAAATAAAAATACCCTATTAATATTCCATAAAAATTAAAAGTATTACCTGTTGATGTGTATACTTCCCAGCGATTAAATTATGCAATACTACATTCTTTTTTACAGTTAATGTTTGTATTTTCTTTGTATTATTATTTTCTAAACAGAGACAGCAACTATTAAATGCTAATTATTTGATTTCAAATTATAACCTAAACATTGATTTTCCTAATTATTATTTTTTATCTTAAATTTTATTATAAAGTATGACTTTTTGGTAAAAGCATGAGACTGAACCCAAGATTAAAAAATTCAAATGAGGATTACGTGTTTATTTGTTATTAACAAACTAGAGAAACGTCTAGATAAGTTGACGGTTGTATAAATTTTGAATTTATCCTCAATGATTTAACGATGAATTTGAAATTAGATTTATTCTGTAAGGATTCTGGGAATATTGATCCAAAACTTATTATGAGGCAGGGCAAATTTTGATGAAGGATTAAGTTTGTCTCTTAATATATATGAACAGATATGATCTGTAAAAGAAACAAACATTACCTGCTAATTTATAGCTAACAATTTAGTTGTAGTTAGACATATCTTGGTTTTTTTCTCCGTATGTTGAATTCTAAGAAAATTAAAGTTGTAAAATGTAAGATTGTTGAAAGAAAACAGTAAGTGTTGTTGCCGAAAACTCAGTTCTTGAATTGTTTATATTTTGGTCCAAAACATGTATACTTTTTATTGTAGACTTCAAATCACTGAAGATTTTAATATAAAAATATGTATTTATAGAGTTAGAGGACTTTTACACATAAATTAGATATCTTTTATGTAAAAAAATATCTTTAGTCGTGCAGTAAAACAGATTGTTTAACAATATTGGATCAAAAGTTTTATATCGCTTGCATTTTCTAACCAGAACTCTGTCTAATTACATTATTTTAGAAAAAAAACCCAGTTAGAACAAAAATCGATATGAAAAAAAAAAAAAAATCAAAGACGTGAAAAGAAAGGTAATAAAAAATACACAAAAAGAAAATAATCTAAAACATGCGTAAATAGAAAATTGAGATAACTAATATTAAAAAATATTATCTTTCCGATTTCTTATAAAATGTTTTCAAAATTAAAATAAATCTTCCTAAATTATTTCCTATAATATTGTTGAGGATTTTATTCAAAGAAATAGTAACAGAATTACATTATAAAGGATTTTTCTTTGAGTTTTCACATCCTCGGGTTTGTAAAAGTGCATTTCACATGTTCTGAAAAGGATGAAAAAAACAAACGAAAATCAACAAAGGGAATCTGATATTTTCGTATCATACAATGTATTGCGTTGTACGCAGTTGATACATTCTATCTCAAGAATTAAAAAAAATGCTTATTAGACTATTAGTCCTTTATTGTGTGAGTATGATTTTAAAAAATAAAGCAAAAAGTGTAGTGGTCAATACTCAAATCCTTTAGAAACCCTTCTATTTTTGAGGAGACATAACACCATTGGATTATTGCCTTTTCTAGAGGCAAGATTCTCCTTTGCTTTCGATTTATTCTTGAAATTTGAAAATTTGAACTAAGTTTCTTATTTTAAGGATTTAAATTATCCTCTTGCCAAAAGATTTTGTGGAGTAAGAGGAAAAATTCTTCTAGACTGAAATAAAATTGCGGTAAATGAATGAGGGAGTGTGATATCACTGTGCTCTTAGGGTACAGAAAGTACTTCTAAAGTCACCACCAATTTTTATTAAACTACTAGCTTTTACATCTAACTAACAGATGACGCATATAAGCAAAACCCTTGTTGGTATATTTTTACTCTTTCTGCTACACACCTTCTCTAAGTTACATTTTTTTCTTTTACCTCCAATTTTGTTTTCTTAGTAACGTAAACAGAACATCTGAAAACATAATTTGCTGCTATATTTTCTTAAAAAACCATTACAATTAAATTTCAAAAATGGGCGCGAAATTTTCAAAATACTTGTTTAAAAATGCTTTCAGAAAAAAAAAAATCATTTTAATTTCCATTCTGTTTCTTTATTAAAGAATATTCATATTGTGTTACAAATTAATCGCATGGAGATCGTATTCCACTTTTTATATGCATATTTAGGAAATTATACTGTGTTTTAATGAAAAGGATTAACTTATTTTAAAGATTCTACCCAGAAATTATAATCTTACAGCAAAATTTAACCTTTTATAAACCAACGACACTTAAAAGTACTGTTTAAAACATGCTGATATTTTTGTAAATATGACTAATTATCTAACAGTATTCATAAGAACACAAAGAACGTAGCTCCGACAACAAGCAGTAGATAGAAGTTAAAGCCAGAAATCAAAAATTTTTATTTATAAGTAAAACTAATTGAATGTTTTAATTAATTTTAAAAAATTTCTGTCTCTTTGGAGGACTTATTCTGCATCAGAATTTATCTAACGATGCAAAAATAAAATTGAAAAATTGCCGGTAAAAAATAGGTAAATAAAGGGTAAAACAAAAATAAGTAAGCAAGACATTTAATAAATTTACAAATTAGAATATTTAAGTACAATGAAATCCATAAACTGCAAGATGAAATAGTTTCAACAGTTCCCAAAATTATTCACGCTATAGTTCTATATACTGTGAAATTTTTATTTATATTTTGATTGTATTTGGCTTTCTTTAGCTGTTTGAAACCAAATATTAGGGAAATATAAAATTGTTAGAAATAATTATTTTTATGCGTACTCTTATAATTAAGAGTGACGTTTCTATATTTGATTTAGATCTAAATCTGGCTAATAGAAATAAGGTAATGCATATGCTCTATGGTAAACAGAAATAAACAAATGGGTAAACAAAATAAACAAAAGAAATACTGAGTAATGGTATACCTATTGATGAGAGAAAATTTTTACAATTCTTACTGCTTAGAGTAATTAGGCCTTTACTACTTAGAGTAATTATGAAGAATTAAAAAAAAAAGAATGAAACTTTACTCCAGAAACAAATGTTTCCTAGAAGCATTGGATTTTTCTATCTAAAAATCCTCTGTTGTTCAATTTACCATAATTAAACTGTAAAAACTATAAAATAAAATGAATAAATGGATAAAATATTAAAACTGTAAAATCTTTTCCTCTCTCTCTCCCTCTGTCAGGCGCACGTGTCTACAAAATACTAAGAATCTTCTTACCAGTGTCTTTCAAATGACCAGCAAAATACCAAGAATCTCCTTACCAGTGTTTTTCAATGAAAACTCAGGAAATATATATATATTTCCTGAGTTTTCAATATTTTTTTTCGTACATTTTAAAACAAATTTTAATTAGTCAGAATTAATAATCTGGATTTATATATTGATATTTTAAAATAAATGAGTAAGTATTAATTAATTTTCTTTCTAAGCAAAAAAGTTCTTTCGATCTGAACTTTCCTTCTGGGAAGCAGTCAGTATTGATCTACGCCTTCGCTTCGTATAGAAAAATGGATCAAGATCTCTTATCTTGTTTACACGGATCTTAATTTCTGAAGTGTTTCTCTAGGCAATGTCTTTTGTTATTCTAGGCTATCAAATTACTAGTCTTGTACTGTTTTCCATAGAAAGTTTATTTTGATACTAAAGGAAACATATAATTAGAACTATAAAAAATTCCTTAATAGACATTTGCTGTTCATATTTTTCCTCAATGCTTAAATTCATGTTGAAATTTCCTTATTACTAAGTATAATTTAATTCGACTTCATTAAAATTAGTAAAAACGGAAATTTGAAATCTATTATTCGCTCACTAACTAAAGTATTAGAATTTCTGAAATTGTATAACGTTGTTGTTTTAATATTTTCAAAACCTAGGAAGTAGTGAATGTATCAAATTAAACAAATTTAGTTTATGTATGAGAATAAATAAGATATAAATTGATCACAATATTTCTCAATATTGCCGAATTATTACAAATTTAATTATTATATGTATTAAAGAGGAACAAAATAATAAAATATCCCTGTAAAAAGTATAAAGTGTTTATATATTATATATATAAGATGCATATTTACTTCTCAGAAAGCGTAAATCGGTTCATCAAGTAAAATATTCCTTAACAGCAAAGAGTCGTTTGAAACTCGCATAATGCCATTCAAATTCAATAAAATTTCTTTGCAGACGATTTGATAATGGAAACTAAATAAACCTCCATAAATATTCAATATTTTTCTTCCCCAAAATTCCTCTTCATTTTATCTACAAAGTTACAAATTTAAACTTTATTGAGCTACAAAACTTTTATATTGTCTTCTCTAAAAATTTCATATTATTAGTATTATATTATTTTATTTCCTTGAAATTTCGTGTTTTTTTTTCAATTTTCATCTCTACCCCCCCCCCCATTATTATTTAAAAGCTTCTTTATACGTATTTTAACCACCCGTAATGTTTCACCCAGGAATTCAGGGGCATCCCGTGTATACATATACATTAAAATACATTCATTAACGCATTAAAAAGTAAAACATTATTTTTCATAAAAAATTTGAAAATCAAAATAAAATCCTAAAAACATGAGTTGCTGAAAAAACACCATGAGGAAATTAAATCAATTTATTATTTTCGCAAAAACAAAATTCCCAAGTTTTCTTTAAAATGTAAAAGATATTATAAATGTAATTCAAATTCCAATGTATATAGAGTAAGCATTTCTATCTGCACTTTAACTTTTGCAAATTTGTTTTGATATCCATAATTTTGATAAACATATATTTTCTAATTTTAGTACATATTTTTATAATTTTAATAATATAAGTGTAATTAATCTTTTTAAAAATTTTATTTTATTAAGAAAACCTTTTATTTGGACATTTAAAATATCAGTATTCATAATAGAAATTAATTTTTAATTTTGATTTTAAGTAAGAAACTTCAAGATTTAATTTCACCTTGGTCTGAAATGTTCCCATGATGGTATCATATGTTATCAGTTATGGGCAGTGTATAGCTTGGCTTTTAAAATTTCAAAAGGAATGAGAATTTTCATTAGAAGCACTTGGTTTTCTGTATTAAAATATTTCTAAGATGTAAATTTGTAAAATACTCGGGTACACGTAAAGCACAGTTGTAGAATTAAGACACAAATTTACTGAAGATCCGTGATAAACTGATGGCAGAATCTCGGGTACAAGGTGAAAGAGTCACAGAATCACCACTCGATTATACTTTAGTTTCACATGGAATCCCAAAACAAATCTGGCAGGTGTTAAATGAGGCACAGATTCAGGTATTTTTACTTTGTTGTGATTTTTATATTTAGAGCATGGCGTGCAAGCTAACATGAAGTATATAGTTTTGAAACAGAACATGTTGCTAAGAAATTGAATAAAGACTGGATATTCTAAATACAGTAAGTATTCATTGCCAATTTTAGAGAACAAAAAAATAACTTTTTAGACCAATTTTCGGCATTTGCTGCATCTTTCAGGTAAGTGGTATTTAATTCGTATCCTGTTTTCCTGGTTTCTTTTTTTATGCTTTATTTTCTTGTAAACAGTGTAAGGTTATGTTCTACTTACATTCTTCTAATAGAACTCCTTATTATACAATATGATTATTTAAAAGATATATTTTGCAATGTATTGACCGCTCAATGACACACTAAATAACTGATAAAATGATGCATTCTTGAGATCATTTACGCAATACTTACATAGCTGACGAAATGTATTCTCGAGTTTATTTTCAACTATTTATAGTGGATTGGACATTCACAGCATTTCCCTGGTTGAAAATTCAATATTGGCGTCTTAATGTGATAAATTTTCTTTCACTTTTTGAGTTTTTAATTTCCAGGCCTTATATCACTTTTTCTTTAGAAAAAATATGAGCAGAAAAGAAATAAAATTCTTTTCTTTTTTCACAAACAATCTTTAAAATTGATCTAGGAAATTTTTAATAGGATTATTCGTTCTATTTTTAACAATAGACAGTAGTGCTAATTTAACCTAAGGAAAGACAGTTTTTCAGTTTTGTAGCTCGCGAATCATGTATTAAATAACAGAATTCATTAGAATTTTTTTTGTTTTGTTTAGTTGAAAATATTTTATGTAATTAATTGTTTAAAATTCAACTTTTGTGACTTCTAACTGTATACGAGATGCATCATGCCAAATAAGATTTTTATGCCAATAAACAATACTTCATTCAATTAATCAATCGTTCTTTACATAACTCTTCAAACTAAAAAAAAATCATTGCTAGTTTTAATCCGCTTTTTTTTCTGAAATAGTCTTTGAGCAAATATATTCCTAAAAATGTTTATATTCTCATGCTCTAGTGGTTAGTATTTAAATTATATATTGTCAATTCACTAGTCTGCGTGATTTTCAATGTGACAAATTTTTTAAATATTTTTATCATGTGCTAATTTTCCAAATATAATCATTTCGTTATTCTTTGCAATCCACCTAGCCTACTTTAACCCTTTAAAGGGCCATTTTTTTTAGTCATATTATGTTAAAATATTTCGAGGCTTGAAATTAGAATAAGAAAAGGAATTCATTTAGATTATTAGATAAATTTAGTTTGATTAATTAATTAATTTGGTTAATTAATATTTAAGTAATAAATCAAGACACATCATTTTAAGTAAAATAAAGGACTAAAGCATCTAAGTTTCTGTCTTTCTAAAAAAATTGTCAGAACTTATGCCAACTTACATAATTTCATACAAAAATTGATTAATTTGGTGAGAAGCATACTTCCCACGGCCCTAGAAAGGGTTAACTAACAAATGCCAATTATTAAATCACTGAACTAGAATTTCAATATAACTTTTACTCTTTTTACTTAGTCTGCATCTAATCTTTACAAATTATTTAAATTAATTTTTTTTAAAAATAATTCTTACCTGTGTAGAAGTGAGCTAATTTCGGTATTTGTTAAATGTATTGGAATAGTAATACCTGCAAAAGAATAATTTTCAGTGCAAATAATTGTTTGAAAATATAACATCGCAAAGGGTACTATAATTTAGCATACTATACAAATTTAAATAAATTTTAGTACAATTCATTGATAATGTTATTTTTTCTAAGTTGTTCATATAGCATATATAAAACACAGAATATTAAAGTATTGTTTTCAAAAATCAAAAATGAAATAACTCTAAAATTTCTAATATAAATAGTGCTTATTTTAAAATAAAAAAAACAATTACAAAACATACAATTGCTAAATAAAAAGAGTTTTAAATTAATCTGAAACCTATTTTAATTGTAAAATACAGATGGGAAAAATATACTTTTAAGTTTTCAAAAAGATTGGAATAAGTCCTATTTTTTCCATGCACCTGAAGGTTTAGTAGCATGTGCGTCTATTTTTTATATGTTCATAAAATTATCGTAATATGATCAGAATTCGAAATACTTCAATGTAAGAAACACTAATGAAAATACAATCATCAAATAAGATTTAATCACATAAATTAAAAGAACTGTGAGTTTCTCTTCGCCTTGTTGTTTTAAGATACTGTATTGCTGTTTTAATATGTATCTAAATGATTACCCAATTAAGACTGATATTATTTAAAGTATCTGAAGTAATGACTTCAAATTCACCACCAAATTAAACACTTCAATTCAATTTTTTTTAATAAACATTAGGTATACAAAACAAAAGATAACAAAATGTAATGTCTAGGTAAGCAAAATATGTGTACTATCACCAATTATCTACGGACACTGTTAAACTGAAATGCAGAATTGCAGCAACTATTCTGTTCATCAAGCTAGAATTTCAAAATAAGGCCTATCTTAAATTAATTTAGAGTAAAATTACGAGCCCGCAAGATTTGACATGGAAGTTGAAGTCATTTATTTTAATCGTTTTCTCATCTGAACTCGTTTCGATGATTTGTTGAGCAAGCGTCGGCTTTCTGAATATAAGTTAACGAGCCTTAGTGCGATTTCAGAGAAAAGTCGTCTTGTATACCCAGTAAAATTGGACTAGCTATTGATCGTATATCCTTACCTGCTAGGAAGTGGGAGTTTAGAGTATGATTTCCAACTCATGTGTTTCACATGATAACGATTAAAAACAACGAGATTAATTCCAAAAACACATTGTGTAGTTTCGAAACATAAATCGTATCTTTCAAATCACTAATTTCTTTTGTAAATCATAGAATATTTCAAATTCTCCTCCTTTGGTAGATGTCGTTTTAAAACTATGATACGAACAATCGTGCCTCTCAAAAATTAATGAATATTTCAAAATGAGAATGAGACAATAAAAAAGAACCAGAACCATTTTTAATTAAACAAGGGCATTATAAAAGTTAATGATCAAATGTAACCCAGATGCTTTTGTACTATAGTAAAAAATTAACTGTTTTATTTATCGCTCCATGTTCATTTTGAGATATCCCCTTATTTTTAAGAGCACTGAATTACTGACATATTGATCCGAAGTAAACATCAGAAGAATAATTTATGAGCAAGTTAGTTGTGAACTGAAATTCATCATCAATCACCTACTCAAATAGGCGTAAGAATGCTGTTGTTTTTTAAGTTTTTCTAAAGAAAACAGATCACTATTCAAGCGAAAATTCCAACATGATGTCTATACGAGTTCATGACGAGAAAAAAAAAGGCTTAGTATTCTATGAATTTCTTGAATGTTCTTCTAAAATCTCGAAATTTTGTTGCAATTTTAAGAAATGCCTGTTCATGGCGCACTTGAGAATGAGAGAGAGAAAGTGTATGATATGAAATAATGTGAAAATGTCTGAAAAAGTAATACTTCGGAAAACTTAAAAAAAAATAATAAGGAATAGGACTTTTGTAGAGTTGAAATAATTTCATATTTAAAAGTACCAGGCACTGGTTATTCATTCAAATTAAAATTTTTACTTTCTCGTGCATGATGCATACAAAAAGAAAATATTGCAATCATCAAGTAGTTAGAAGAATTTTTGACGAATCTCAACTTTCAGACCTTTCTGAGTTCAAAAAGCACTTTTATCGAATTTCATTTATCTGTGAACATGATAACTCAAAAATCTTTTGAGCTAGACGTATGAAATCTGGTATATGGTCTTAACACCCAATTTTAAGATTTCTATTGGATTTTGAACGAAACCAATTTGGAAGATGCCTATCTGCTCTCATGTCTAAATATAAATTAACGCAATAATTTCAAAAAGAATAGAACTAAATGGATAAAATTTGATATAGAGATTTAACATTTAAAGTGTAGGGACGTACCAATTTCGATTTTCTAATACTTGTGTATTTACTGCTTCTCAGCGCTTAATCAAAAAAAAGCTTCAAAATCTCCATGCTAATTTTCACTCTTTTGTAATTATGTTCGCCAATGAAGTGGAGTTGAGTACATTTGTACACAAGTACATTTATTAAAGAATATGTGAAAAGGTTTCTGGGTGACCAC
This sequence comes from Argiope aurantia, assembly GCA_026543865.1. Lineage (NCBI taxonomy): Eukaryota > Metazoa > Arthropoda > Arachnida > Araneae > Araneidae > Argiope > Argiope aurantia. The sequence continues at coordinate 53,553 of JAPMOR010118671.1, read as the reverse complement.
TCCTTCTGGTTTCTTCTTATATGTTTCATTAAATATTTATAAATTGTTTGCTTAAGAGAGAAAAGTTTACAGAAGAGAGGGAATGCCTATTGTTTCTATTAATTATGATATATTCGCTGTATCAAATCATAAGTGTTTAATAATTCTGGTGTTCAGTACCTTCACTCGAAAGTTTATTTCTACATCATGGATGCAATTTATACAGTGACAATTGATAAAAAAGTAGATAATATAAAGAAATCAATTGTGAATAAATATAATGTTTAAAAAAGAGGCAATAAATTCATATATTTATTAAAGGAAATGCGATCATCATCTTCAATGCAGATCAGGCAGTGGCATGGTAAAAATTGACAGATTCTCTCGATCTCACCACATTTCATGTTTGTGACATTAAAAGCAATTCGGAAACGAGGATTTGACAGGATTTAAACATTCGATATTCTTAGGGCAATACCACAAATAGAATAACAAATATGAATTTATTATTTTTATATTGTATTTTTCGCACTTTCCATAACATTCGGCATTATGCGCCTTCTATTTCCAACAGTTTTCAATTTCTACATGACAAAATGTTACTCATTATCATAATTAATATTCGGTCTATATTTTTAATCAACTATACGAGAAAAGAAATTTAAAAGCTATTTTTTTTCTTTTAAATGATTTTGTTGTAAAGGAATGACGATATTGATGATGTGAATTATTTACTGATGAGCAGCAAATTTAAAAGCCTGAATTGCTTATTGGAAATTGCATTCGACTGTATATCTGTTTGATTTTCTGGAATGTGTATTGTTAACTTACAGATAAGGAAAAATCTTTGTTAACAATAGATGTTGGTAACTGTTTATCTACGGTTTTCTGGAGTAATATTTTAGATTTCAATTGCGATTTTCTATTTATAAAACTCCATTGTGCAGCATTGTATCTACGTTGATAACTTTGCACTATTTACAAGTGATTTCTGAAATAAGAAAAGGAATTGGATTCAAACGTTATGTAAATTCACTAGATGTCAAATCCAAGATTCTAAAATATACTTGCCTTACTTCTTCGATCCCTCTAAATAGGAATGTTTCAGATTTTAATTATATCATTTTAAAATGCTTCCAAAATATGCTTCACGATCATCTATTTTAGGACAATTTAAGTCTTCGTGTTTCCAAGCCATAGAGTCGAAGATCAACAAAAGGAAGTCTACAACTTATGGGGTACATCAATGGATCTAATTTACTCAATCAAGAAAGTTTTGAAATAAGGCTTACTTTGAGCGTATATTCGTATGTTTCCAGTTACTTAAAAAAAGGAAGAAAGGCAGTAAAAAACATTATTCAAGTTAAATAATGAACAGCAAAAATATTTATTACAAATCATCTGAACTAATCTGACAGGGATCTTAAAACTCATTAAGCTAAATGCCATTCACTCAATACTTCTCTCGGTCCTTTCTTATCAGTCTTTCCGTAGACTGTAGTAGCCTTTTTATTCTAAGTGCCTTGGCGGAGCAGCTGCAGCGCATTCCTAGCATTCAATCGCTTAGAATCAACCCCAAACTTCGACTTCGTTCCAAATTTAAATCGATTTGATTGAGAAAAAGTTTTTAGAGTGTTTTCTTCGATCTGCCAGCTGATACTGTTTCTTGAATTTCGTTGAATTTCTAGGGAAATTCCGTCTAAGCAATCATTTCCTCTTATTTTTCCTTTGACGAACCAAGCCAATAAATCCAACTGACAAAGTTTGTTTTTTAAAAACATAAATAGAAAAATTTGTACAATACAAATACAAATAAAAATTGAAAAGTTATTTTGAGGTAATTTGACTGCATTAAAACGACTAACATGATACGAAATATATCATTTCAAGAAATCTCTAAGATTTCACAATATTGACGATGATAATTCAGACGTAAAATTAGAATTAACATTATTTGAAATAATATATTGTTATCAACAGTTAAAATAACTCAAATCAGAAATCAAATTGAAAGGGTGAATCATGAGATAGAAAATTTTTCTGCGAATCATTTGATGAATTATTTTGCAATCATGTATATGAAGGTAATTTGCAGTATTGAGTTTGGGCAAGTCTTTCTTTTGTTACAGAGAAATGGATGGCATCAGAATAATTGAATATTATTAGAGTATTAATATATGGCTTAATAATAGTAATTATAGTGGGTAATTTCTCTTTTAATGATGCACAAGCAGCATTCCCTTGCTTTTAAAAACAACTTCCACGTCTTACCTAAAGAATACTTTTTCTTCTTTCCAGAGACATTAATTTCCCATAGTTCGTTGTTGAGATAAATGCTCGAAAGATTGTTTGCTGCCTTTTCTTCACGCCCTGTTATTATCAATTTTTGGTTCTCCTTTTCTTTAAAATAGACCACAGAGCAACATTTTACTCCGCAGCTTCATATAATGAAGCTATTTTAATTCAAAGGGTGGGCATGAGAGAATTTCATTAATATTCTTTTTTGCAGTTTTACAGGTAAAATTAGAAGACATTTGATATTTTGTGTGAAGAAATTAGAATCATAATGGAATCAATTCATGGTTATGTGATACACGTTGAATATGATTCATCAATTTAATTTTTGAATCCACTACTCATCTTCCAATATGAAGGCATTAAAGACGTTACACAATAGGAACAGTGAAGTTTGACATGCATTCTGGCATTTAAAGAATGTACTTTATTGCGTATAATGAAAACACTAATTTTTTAATGTTTTCTTTTTTATAGGACAAAGGAATGCAGTCCCATACGGAGCTTATCTTTGATTCAAGCACAACGTGCGGTTGATACGAGTGTACTGTAAGAGTTTGTTGTGAATCAGCAGCAATTCTGTTCCGATTTCTGCTCCTTTTATTAAATAGAAGATGATAAATGGCAAAGATATATATTGTATGTACCAGTTTCAAAGAGAAGGAACATCATTAAAAAACTGTTTTCAAGAAAAGTAATTTACGAAACTGTACAGTTTACTATTCTTTGCTTTGAAAATTCATAAGAATACAAAAATTACTCATTAGCCATAAGCTTTCGAAATTCTTGTCATGTGTGATATATTTTAGTTGGATATTCTTGTTAACTCAAATCTCTTTCCTACTATTACTTATAGTCAAATTTTTGTTAGAGAATTTGTATAACATAAAGCTTTCAAATTTTGTGAGAAACGTTATATGGTCATAAATTTTCCTAGAATTTTCTGGAAAACTGAAATTTTGTAAAATAAATTCTTAATAGTATATGACAGATACCTGGTGAATGATGAATGTTTAATGATGCTATATACATAATAAATGTAAAATATTTCATATGTTAGACACCCTCCCCCCTCCTTTAGAATATTTTTAACATTCGTCATTCGTCTTTAGAATATATTTAACAGAAGTCTTTTATTTATTAGTTTGCTGATAACTTACTTTTAGTGTTTAGAATGTGTGCAATTAGCCAAAACGTTGATATGTGTAATTAACGATCGCTATAGAAATATGATATTAAGTATCAAGCTACTGCTTTTTCTTCAAGTGTTAGTAATAACGAATATTTTAAATGCACTAATTATTGAAAGAAAATAACACATAAAAGTAGATATGTATTTATTGTAGAAATGTCCATGATATTTTGTTTTGGAGCACTTTGTTTTGAAATGAAAGGAAAAATATCATAGAAGAAGAAATTAAATAGATGTTTGTTACTTTTGAAATCGAATGAGGTTGCTTTTAAATGAATAAGTAATGCCTAAATTTGAATCTTTCCCTTTCAAGTAAGAATAAATAAAAGATAAAACAAAATCAATAATGCTGTTCTCGATGCAAAATCTGCAAGTTTTTTTTTAATAACTGAGATAAAAATATAAAAAAAATTTGGCATTTTCATCATGATAGAGTTTTATAAATAGATTTTGATTTGGCACTTTTTTTTAATTTTTTTATTCCAATTACAAATTAGCAATTCCGTTATTTCTTAATTATGATTATAGAGCTGGCAATTTAGGACAAAAATTCCTAATTAGAAAATGCAATAATTTAGCAATAATAATAAAAGATTTTATTTATTGCCCTGCTTGCTATTCTCAACGAAATATCACCAGTTGAAAAAATAAAGTGTTAAAATCACAGAACCTTATAAAACAGCAAATATATTTTGTTAATTCATATTGAGTATGTGCATTAGTGCCATAATTTTTCCTGATACTTCAGAGGAATATTAGATATGAAGATAATAAAATATGATAAAAGCAAATGAAATAAATTTCTTAGCAATAAAACGTGTATCAAGATTTTGAACATTTGAGCTATATTTACTTTTTGTTTAATTTAGTCAATTATTAATTATAATTTCCTTTATTTCTATAAGTTTTATCACTCAAAAACAAAGAAAGCAATATTAGAAATAAAGAATACCAACTCATTTCCAGACGTAATATTGATAAATAATGTGGTTGACTTTTGTTTCGATGACGCCAAGTAACAATATATTTTGCGGCACAAACGAAGGAATTTCTTTTTAAAACATTTGTAATAAAGCAAAGAATTTAAGATACTGAACAAAATTGTGATTAATTTATATAAACAAGTATGCATTTTTCTTTTATGATTCAGTTTCTTTCTCACCAGAAAATTGATAATGCGAATTTATTTTTATTTATTAAAATGTTGACATTTCTTTGTAAATACGAAAAAAAAAATCTTCACACAGAAAGAAATTTAAGAAATATAGTTGTTTTTTTTTTTGTAATTCAGCAAAAATTTTGGAGCAAATACGATTTGCATGCATCAATCGGTGATTAAGTTCATTTTTGATTTCATTTGATTTTGCTCAGAATATTAATTATGATTCATACTTAGTAAAATAATTAGTATCATTTCCAATTGTGATTTATTCTTGATTGCAAAAACAGCAAAAAAATACAATCATAATCATAATTTTAGAGAACTAGAGTAACAAACGTATATACAATGAAAATGACCTTGTCTTATAAAAAAATGTGAAGAATAAAGTTTTATTTCTTATTCAGCAATTTAAAAAATAATTATTTAATTCATCTTAAAAAGATGTTGAGTCTACAGTCCTTGAAAAATATATTGTTGAAATGCGGAAAAACTTTCGATGTGCTATATCATTCTGAAAGTTTTATATTATGCTCTACAAGATTATTAACATAGCTGAAGAGTAAAAATTCATCGAAATCAAACAAATAGGACAAAAATGATATTATATATATATATATATACTAGATGATATTTTAATACGAAATTTAAATATCAGGAGAGTATTGATGTTTGTGCTAAAACATTTTTGCTTGATTAATTGTGCATAATGATATAACTGTGGCGTAAAATAATCCTCCATCACAGTTAATATATTGAATAAAAGTTATAGTTTTGTATATATAATAGATAATGCTTTACTATAAAGTTTAAATATCAAATATTCAATGATACTTGTGTTAAAACTTTTATTGTATATATACCTCTGTAATGAATATCTATACATGCCTATGCAAAGAATATTTATTCTTACCCATGATATAATACCTATGTAAAGAATATCTATTCTCACAGATGAAAGAATATCTATGCAAAGCTCTGAAAAGAGTACTTATGCAAAGATTACTTATACACTCCTGTAAAAGAATAACTATACAAAGAATATTTATACACACCTATGCAAGGAATAGATACTCATACATATGTAATGAATAGCTACCCATACCTATGCAAGGAATACTTGTACACATGTATAGAGATAATTCCTAGGCATACCTATGCAAATTATACTTACGTATACTTGTGCAAAGAATACCTACTCACACCTATGCAAAGAATACCTGATATACCTATGCAAAGAATACTTGTACATATCGATGTTATTAGAAATATTTTGATTAATTCTATTAGAAATATTTTGAGAAATTAATTTAAGCATTCATTGTTTGCTATAAATTATAGGATTTACTTTTGCTTACTGTAATTGTATGCTCTGTAAATTATTACTGTAATAAAAGTATAAATGTTTACAAATAAAATAAAACTTTATCAATATTCTGGTATTTTTTTACAAATGAGCACTATAACTCAATTCGATTAAAATCAAATATTAGCAGTTTTCTCCCCCCATTTCACTTTTTTAATTTTCATTTAAATATCATAGTGATTTTAATCTTGGAAAAATTTCAAATATTTTAAGGATATATCTGACAATTTGTGGTCTCATTTCTTGCATAATCTGAATAAAATCTCTCATTGAAATATATTATAAGGTTAGATAGTAGGTAAAAACATCACAATATTAGAATATTGTTATAAATAAAAGGAGAAACTGCTGCTGATAGTTTCAAAAGAAAATAATTAAAGCAAATAATAATAATAGCGGAAAAAAACTTCTATTATGTATATAAAATAAAAAAATCAAAACTTAGAATTTTCTTCATATTTATTTTTGAAGAAGATCATTCTTACTACATTAGCATTTATCCAGTAGATTTCAAATGAAGAGGGGAAACTCAGTTTAATATCTATCTGTTGATAAAATTGAAATGCAATTCTAAATTGCACCAAATGCAATAAGAAAATCAAAGTAAGATTATTGCATTGCATTTTAATTACTACAAGCTGAGAAGAATAACGAATCGATATGACGTAGTGCCACTTGTGAAATATACGATTTGACCGAAAAGAGTTATAGAGCATTGAGAAATAGATTTCTCTGACACCTGTTGCAGTGTTGTGCTCGCTGAAACAGGTTATTGATTAAATGGGGATAAACGACAGCTTCATACCAGAAGGTTAGGGAAGAGCAATAAGTCTTACAACTAAAACGTCCTTTATCTTATTGAATAAGGCTATAATTGGAATCATGTAAAAGAGAAAGGGCTTAAGTATTGAGTTGCAAATCGTTTCTCAGATGAAAGCCACAAACAAACGCATTTTAGAGAATTCAAACGTGTGATTTAAGGGACCCAATGGAACCCCGAAATCTCGAATGTATACGAGAAAAGGTGAAGATGAGTTTTAATAAATAGTAACATAAATAAACATAGATTAAATATAGTTAATAAAGTTTCGCCAAGAAATATTTTTTTATTGCAAAGCTTTCTAAACAAGGTGTATAGACTCTTCACGAGTTAGCTTAGATGTATGTTGGTGCAGTAAAACATCAAAGTATACACTCGTCAGGTAATTCAGGATACTTACTTACTTTTTGAGAAGTTTTCAAAGATTTTGATGCAAAATATTTCATTAAAATCCTTAATATGACGCTGTATTTACATAATTTTCGCTGTCTTTATAAAGCATATCTTCTGAATTTATGGTACTACAGACGATTTAAAATTATCTTATAAAGAATGTTGCGATTTAAAAAAAAATCTAATATAGATCATGAATGGAAACTTAGTTTATAAGATTTTTATTCTTCATCGTTATTTATATAAATATCTAGGATTTAATTTATAAAGTAAAAACAAATTAGCCTCACTTTTTATTTAAAAATAATGAATTAATATTTGTAATTATTTATTTAATATTTTTAAAGAAAAACGTTCCAACTCTTATTTAAAATGACATCAAGAAAACTAGTTTTTTTCCTGAATTACTGAGGTAAATATTAGTTGCTACCAATCTTTTTAAATAATTTGTAACTATTATTTGAATATTTTATTTGTTAAGCTTTACTTATACTGTAGACCATTGGCTAGTTGCAAAAGGAACTTTAATTTTTTCCCCCATGATCTTGAAATCGAAGACAAAAATTCATGATAATAAGAATCCTAAAAATTCTCGAAAATCACGAGAAACACTAAAGAAATATAATAACCCAATAATTAATATAGCGATAAGAAAAATAAGAAAAAAAGAGTTCAAATTTAATGCAAAAAAAATGTTTTAACACTTCTCGTATCTCAAAATAATAATAAAGTAGGACCTTGTATGCGGAGTATAATTCATTCCGAATCTTACTGGTAATGAGAAACACTCTTTATGTGAAATAATTTTTTTCCCGTAGGAATCCATGTAAAATAGGACAATGCGCTCCATTCAGAAAAAAATAGTTAAAAAATTCTTATAACGTAATTTATTATTTATAATGCATGTTTTGTTACAAGAAAATTGTCTAAGGACACATACATTTAATTGGACTTCAAAAGTTTGGTAAAAATGTGACATAACATTGTCGTTTAATGAATCTATAGCGCGCACAGTTACTGCCTTGTCACGGTGATGCTTTTCAATAAACGATACAATAATTGCCTATGCTTTCACAGTCTCCCTTATTTCACTGGAAGGTTGTTGCTTTGTTGCGTTTATTATTTCTTCCTATCCTGACCAAATCTTCTCCGTAGCTTTTTGCTGCAAACCAGAATGCAGCTGCATAAGCTCTTCGGTAGTTCTGGCTATATTCTTCCAGCTCATCAATACCGTTGCTACCGATGAGCCATATAATATTAGTCAGAAATGAAATATCTCAGATGAAGACATCACAAGCACTTACTGAATTCCCTCGGAGTCGAGTTCGATAACGCTATCCAGCCGAAATTTCTTCCATGTAGATATAATTCAAACAAAACCTCAACACAGACTGATACAAACTAAACTAGCTTTGATGTCACAGTGTCTCTTCACAGCTAGTTATACGGAGCATCCCTTATTAAGAGATTTATTTTTTTACATTTTGTTCTGCTTGTTACGCGGATCGTACTGAGATACTCGTTAAATGAGGTTTAACTGTATTCCTAAAACATTCGATTTAGCCTAGGAAATTGTATTACATGTAGAAACAGAAAACTGCTCTATTTATTCTATAATAGACTTTAATTTCAGTTACTTATGTTAAAACTTTTAATCTGAAATGTATAATGTTTAGCTAACCCCCTCAATTACCGTAAAAGTTTAAATTTTTACTCTTAAAATATTAGAATTTCATAAAATATTAGAATTCATTAGAATACTTGCAAAAACCTATTTCATAAAAAGTTCTGAAAACATTATATATAAAGCAAAATTTAGTACTTACAAAATTAAAGAAACAATGCATGTAGCTATATTTTTAAATAGGAACTTGGGGTTGTAGCATACTTACTAAACTTCTATTTTTGGCTCGCTTATTGCATAAATATCATTGGTAGAATTTTAAAAAAGGATTTCCGATGATGTCGCTAACGTTGTCAAATGGTAGTTCAATTTAAATTCCAAAATTGCATTTTAAATCTGGTGCAATGAATTCAGTATCTAATTGTTATTATAAAAAGGATGGAATTCCAATAAATTTATTCAATTTTTCTTCAATAATCATTTTAAATTTTCTTTTCTTTTATAGCTGTCAATTATAAAAGTATGTAATCTTATTTCATAGATTTAAATTCTTTGTTGTAATTTACCTCGTTAGTTCTTTGTATAACTCCATTTCAATACGTCTTAGCAAATACAATTTTGAAACGACATTATTTAACTACGTGATAATATTTTAATCATAAAAATTCATAAAATTGTTCATTTTTTAATCGTTGATAAGTTTAACATGATAACTTTGTACAAGCGAAAAATGTTCTTTTTAGTCAATTAAGAATGATGCAAACGATTTCCAATTTTTGTCATGTTTACCAAAGAAGAATTTTTTAAAACGATGTACTGATTTGAAAAAAAAAGAAAAGCTCTTGTTATAACGATCATATGAAAATGACAGCTTAATCGAAAATTTGGTATATTTTTGTTGGTTGATTAATAATCAATGAAAGTGTTATTGGGGATAAAAAAATTGAGCAAAAGAAAAGAATTTTGAATTTTAGCTTATAATTTGAGTTGCTCCAACTGAGTGATAAGAAAATAGGTAGCGTTATCGGAAGGATTCTTTCTTGTTGTAACTTATTTTCCGCTCGATTTATTTCAAAAAATGAACTTTTGTTTCATAGTCTCAAATGCTTTTGTAACAGTAAAATAATATTTGATACTGCAGGTGAAAACTGGAAAATAATGAATATTTTATATCTAAATAAGTATTGTAAATAATTGTCAAGGTGAGCTTACCAATTTATACGGTATTTTCATTTTCTTAATATAATTTTCCCTTTTACATCTTATGTAATGCTGTAATTAAAAATCCATATAAAATATTATGGAGTTAGTTTTTTAATATGATGTAATTATTCTTTAATATTAGTTATAAGATTTAAAAATATATCAACCACTTTGATATTCTTTTATTTTCATAATGAGTTTTTAAATTGAATGCTTCATTAAAAAGAATTTTTTAAAAACATATATTTCAAACTCACTACGGATGTCAAATTAAAAGGCAACGTTTTAATGGGAAATTTATGAAATCCAACAGCTTTTAACAAATTAAGAGAATGAGCGTACTTTCAAACGTACACAGTACAATATTTTTTTTGTTCTAATATATTTTGAATTTTTCTATTATAGCCATTAAACGCAAAACTAACTTCAATTATAAGAAAATAACATCAAACTTGCTTCTTTTTCCATACAGAATTACCATCACATCATTTATAGAATAAGTTTTCTTTTATCTGTTGCATATTTTTTTTTTCATTGCTGCGTATTACATTTAAAAACAACTTATTTTTTACTTAGTATATAAAATCTATTTCACAGCGTTTAAGTAAAATTAATTCATTACACTTAATTTTCTAAATAAATGTCATTCATCTAAATAGCCGTACTTAGTATATATAAAAATATTTTTACACTAGAATTATTTTTCTGCGATTGATTTCTTTATTCTTCTATTGAAAAAATTTCACTATTTGACATCATTACCCAGTTAAAAAGATGAAGATTCATCGATTTGTTCATATATGCTTATAAATCAGACTACAGAAACACTAAGACTAATTGATCTATCACTTCGTAAATTTGAACCACTATCAGATGCCGAGAACAACACCTGAGCTGGCACTTCCCCAAAGGCAAACTATACCTTTGGGAGGACATTTGGCTCTCAAGGATTAATGTGCACCAGACTAACTTACACAGAGATTCTTCGGTAAAATATGATCTCAAATTTAACTCCCCTCCCCAGTTTTGATGCCGAAACTTTCCCATCGGACTACTGCGGCCAAGACTGATTAATGGAGTCAAATAAGTCACACATTTTACTGAGAATATCATCTGATATCTATCTTTAGATTATTGTGCACTATACCGAGATGCTGCATTGTGCTTAAGCAGTTGCAAATTTTTTTTTAATTAATTGCAATTAGTGATTTTACAGCAAAGTTTTGTAGCAGTTTCAAATATTCTAAAGTGAATCGTCAATATGAGTATTATTATTTTAAAATTTTAAATATGAAACAGTCAAATGTTAATTTTCGGCATATGCTATATTGGGCATATTCTATATATAAAATTGAAAGAAGACTCTTTAAGGAGAGTCTTGAAAAGAAATTATTATAATTTTTGAATCAGGTATATTCCTGTTTCTCTTCTGACGAAATTTAGCAACATTGAAAAAATTATCTCAGTAATGTAGTATTGTGAGAAGTCTAACAAGTTAGATAATAAATATCGAAGTTTCATTCTACAAAGAACCACGGAACACAGATAACAAAACACAACCGGAGTGTAAACAAAGATAGTATTTGCAGAAATCGACTATACACGACTAGAAACCAGCAAAGCGCCCTGCGTTTTTACTCTATAAAAACGAAGTTAAATTACATCATAGTGTTATAATCTCAACAAACAACAACTAGAGAGCTCGCTTTATGATCAATAATCTAAAGAAAGAATTCACTAGATCAAATGGCTTTTCCTCTCTCGTTTTTTAAAGTCTACGTGAAAGGATATCGAATTTTTTCTAAGGACCTAAGGATCCACGGATCTTGGCACTTAATATAATCGTGATAGTGCCTACATTTTTCGATAATTTTCATTTATGTTACAAACAACGGGAATATTGCCCCAGTTCTAGTAAAAATATCTATAACTGTCTTTTTCTTATTATGAAAGTAATTGCGGAGGGTGATAATTATAGAATCGAAGCAATTTGATTCTATGATATTAGCGCTGTGCATTAAACGTGTGTCACGAGAAATTAAATAGTACATTAGAATTACATAGATTGATTTGAATTTGAGTTTCGTCATTAATTAGGTTTTTTAAATTTCGAATCAGAACTTGTGAGTCATAAATCATGTATTCAAAAGGAAACCATGCAATCATTCGAGGGATATTTCTGTTAATTAAAATCTTTGTCTTCTCATTTACCTAATCCGGACCTTATTCAATTTTCTCCATAACTCTTTCCTCAAAACTAACTTTTAAATCATTCTATTGCCTTCAACAATCTTTTTCATCCAACAAATACAACCCTTTCATTAAACGATGATACCCCTTCATTAAATATTGAATTCCAAATATATTCATGTTAATAAATATCTTACAGCTCAGTCTAAACTTTTGATCCCCGGCTCGCTTATTTCTCAATAACTGTTTTCAATTCTTATTTATATAATTACCATTACTATATGATTGAAGACCATATGATTATTTTGTAACAATGTTTTTAAGATAATAATACCTGCAATTCTCGTACATTTTCGAAGTTTTTAACAATCTTGCTAGTTACTAAACAATCATTCGTTAAATGTTATTTGCATTATATCAACGATATATTTTTTTCACATTACAAAAATGGTTACCTATTGAAAATACAAGGATTTTATTTTTGTCATTGTACTAATTAAAATGAAAATAAATATTATTGGAACTTGTTTTTATTTGTTATCACTTTGTTTTTCATGGAATAGTGGGGGAGAATTCATCTGAAGTCATTTGTTATAATGAAAAAGAAACTGCATCCACTATTTTTTAGTAATTTTCTCCTAATATGAGAATCCCGTTTCCTATATTGCATTTCCTAATCAAAAGCACCAAATATTTGCCTTGATTTTAGAGAGACGGCAAGTCGAATTTTAGAGAGCACAGGTGTAGCAGAAAGTTAGTTGCAATGATAATAATAAACAGAGATAATTAATTGAGTTTCACTTTCAAAATTTCCAGAAGCGTGTTGTGTATTGACTGACTTTGAACGTATTTAATCTTCGAGGCATATATTTAACAATCTTAAACGAGGGATTAATTCTTTTTCTCTTACCACATAAAGATGCCTGAAACATTTTAAGAGTGTGAATATTTTTTTTTTTTTGTTTTTTGTTTTCACTTTATGCTTTAAAAATTTTATACGGATAAACAAAACAAAGTTAGATGTATTTTGAAGTATTAGGAAGAAACTAAAGTTATGGAATATTTTCACAGTTGCAGACAGAATGCATTTTTAGACAATGAAATACAAATTTTTATCATGAAATCCATATATAGATTGATTTTATACAATAATGTCATATATTTGCCTATGTTAAAAATCCATATTATTAAAAATTTGTTAACTGCGTGAAATTCATTTTAGGAGAAACATAGTTTTTTTATGCAGATATGTTATTAATTAAGCAAAAATGCAAGAGGAGTTTAAATTAGAGGAAGAAATCATCAGCATTTGAGGAAGAAATATAACTAATGCGGCAAATTTCAGTAAATTAAAAAATATAATAAAACGTATGGTAAGAGCAATTTAAATAATTTATTAGTTTCAAGCAAGAATTCATACTCTTCAGAAATGTGGCATGTAGTGCGAAGAAATTTTATTTTTCCTTTTTTCATAAGCCTCTAATAATGAGATGCAGATCTTAAATTTCTTCAAACAATCTTTAATAAACTTTTTTTAGTAAAGAATTACAGTTTTTCGAAATTAATGTCACTGAAACGCAATTTGAAAGAACACCTTTGATATTTTTTGAAGAAAATCTTTCAACTAGATACCGTGAAAAATCAACCAACAAAATTTATGTTGATATTCTATTAAAATGCTCTATTTTCTGAAAAATTGTCAACAACAGAAACTTTCCAAGTCAATAGAAAACTCATTCAATGATTAAAAACTGTTACGACATAGAAAATAGTTCGCAAAAGTGAGATTCTTGTTAAAATGGAATGATCACATATGTACATTAAATCTGGGAGTTGTTTGGATTTAAAGTTTATTCAAGACCTTTTTCAGTGCAACCTGATGTTGAATTCAGTGAAAGTTTTGGGACTATGTCTGAAGCAAAAAAATCGCCATTATTTATTAATTTAAATGTTGATTTGGCAAACATGCATAAAATCCAACAATCATTTTACCTTGTATATTATATACTAGCCGCCTTTGGCGACCAGCCGGTTCGCCAGCATTAACCGCTCGCTACAGTTTTCAATTAAATATTTTAAGTAATTGGTCTCTTAATAGATTCTCAAACAAAGCATTTTTAATCTTCAAATTTTGATAGTCATACCAAACTTATAATGTTGTTTAGATCGTTTCTTTCAATTTACTATATATATTTTGCTAATTTGTTGTCATTTCCGGTAAAACTTCAACTTTAATTTAAAGTGGAAATGATGAAATTGCAATTAATATAAAGATATTTTTAAATAAAACCAAGCGTTTTATTTTATTTATTATCTTTATTGTTATTTATTTGTTATTATTATTACTGAATATGAGTATTTCAAACAGAATCGCTCGGTATTTAAGTCTTATGTGAACTACAAAATATTTTTCATAATTTATGTAATATCTAAAACAATAATTCAACACAAATTTCTTAGATTCAGCATAAAATTCAGTTTTTAGTTTTGCTTTCAAAAGGATTGAAATGAAATCAATAATAATATTTTGTTCCGGCCTATAAATATATTTCAAAAATTATGAAGTCTAAATTTAATGCAGTAAGGTATCATATTCTGAGAAATATTCTGGACACACCAAATTTTAAATAAATGAATGAATGTTTCTATTTTCCACGATCAACTAAGACATATGTATGAAGTTTTGAAAGTTAAAAATTTAGAAAAACTCAACATTTTCATAATATTAGTCCAATTAATCTTGAGAAACCTGCGCGCTGATTGGCGTATTTTCTTTGAAACGATCGATGGAAAATCTAAAATTATCCATTTCTTATTGAATAGTGATATTCTAATTTTCATAAATCAGTCAGTTTAAGTGATTGATTTAGTTGATTGGAAATTAACTCTTTTTATTTAAAATATTAATGTTTCAAGAACATTTTGTTATTCGTAATTTCCACAGCAGAAGCTTTATCTAAAATCAAAAATTCGTTATTTATTAGAACATTTATTAAATCAAGTTACATAAAATATAATCATTTTCCATTTAGACAATTTTAGCAGATCTGTGTCTGTTACTAAAGGTTTACAAATCAGCTGTGTGGCCCTGATTTGAATGGATATCCTGTCCATATTAAACAAAACTTGCCTTAAAATAAAACTGATTTATTGGATTAATAATATAGAAAGTGTAAAAGATCATAAAATAATTTTTCTTGAATTTATTTTTTAGAAAAAATAATATTTCATATTTGTTTCCTTTCCTACAGACACGTGCCGAAAATTGTATTTTTGCAGATTTCATTTCCAAAAAGATTTAATTTATTTTTAATTGGAGCTTTAATCTATGTGATGGCAGCACTTTGAAAAAAGCTAATTTTTTCCCTTGAATACGAAACGTGCTCGAGCAGCTTAAATTTTATTTATTTTGCACGAAAAAAAAATTGTTGAAAAATATATTTAAAATATTTATTTAAAAATTCATTAAAAATAGAAATTTAATTTTAAGGTCAAAACATTGGTATCATTTAAAAGATCAATTTTTGATCTTTAACTTCATGTAAATTTTTGTGGGTAATATTTTCGGAAGTTATAGCAGAAACACGCCGAAATTTCGCTTGATTTTTAAATAAATAAAATCTAATTAAAAATTCGAAAAATTACCCCCAGGTGCACATTCCCGGCCTCCAAGGTATACACGTGCCAAATTTGGTAGCTGTAGGGTGAATGGTCTGGCCTGTAGAGCGCCAACATACACACAAACACACATTGAGCTTTATTATAAGTACTACATAGAACAAACACATCAAAAATAAACATAACATTTCAATAGTTGCCAAAAACAAAAGTGAGAAAATTTCAATTAATAAGCAAACGATATTTAGAAAAGTACAGATATTTAGACTAGAAAATGAAATTATCTGAAATTAACCACACGCGCAGACGAAATTTACAAAAGTAAAAATATTCAAACCTGAAAAGGAAAATATATTAGTTATTTCATTAATAAATGCCTTAAGTTTGTTTTTATCTTCATTATTTAATGAGTCATTAAACATCAAAATGGGTCCGGGACTAAATAAACACCCTGTTTATAGAGTGTAAAAGATCATAAAATAATTTTTCTTGAATTTATTTTTTAGAAAAAATAATATTTCATATTTGTTTCATTTCCTACAGACACGTGCCGAAAATTATATTTTTGCAGATTTCATTTCCAAAAAGATTTAATTTATTTTTAATTGGAGCTTTAATCAATGTGATGGCAACACTTTGAAAAGGATAATTTTTTCCCATGAATGCGAAACGTGCTTAATCTTAATTTTTATTTTTTACGAAAAAAATTATTGAAAAACATAGTTAAAATATTTGTTTAAAAATTCATTAAAAATAGAAATTTAATTTTAAGGTTAAAACATAGGTATCATTTAAAAGATAAATTTTTGATCTTTAACTTCATGTAATTTTTTTTTTGTGTGGCAATATTTGCGGAAATTATATTAGAAACACGTCAAAATTTCGCTTAATTTTTAAATAAATAAAATTATATTTAAAAAGTCGAAAGAATAACCCCGAGGTGCACATTCCCGGCCTCCAAGGTATACACGTGCCAAATGTGGTAGTTGTAGGTTGAATGGTCTGGCCTGTAGAGCGCCAACATACACACAAACACACACACACACACACACACACACATTGAGTTTTATTATAAGTATAGATATATATAAGCAAAATAAACACACTTTTACATTCAAAGAGGTTTAAATTAAGAAGTATATCTTAATTTTTAAAAAGCTTATTTTATCTTCTCCTTTTTTTATGCATTCTATTCACAGTAAATTATGCAATTTTAGGATATTTTAATTTTAAAACTAATCCTATAAAGAGAGTTCAGTGTTATCATGGCCCAATATTAATTTTAAAATCGTTTGAGTTAGACACATAGTTCGAATTACAAAAATGCGTTAAATGATGTAAAAAATTATATATTATGTTTTTAGAACCTATATATTTGAGAAAAATTACTTTCTATAGAGTCTTATGACCTTTCGATTTTTCGGTCATTTTAGATGTTTGCCTTATCGAAGAAAAACCATTCAATGAATTCCGTTTCCTCGAGATGACTGCTGATTGGTTTAAAATAATAAAATTTAAATTATCATAACTCGCTTAGTTTCTATCCAAAAAAATTGGCACTTATTTTTAAAAAGAAATGCTAATTTACCAAGAATATTTTATTAAATATGTTGAATAGGATCTGGGGATGATGCAAAAAGTTATTCGTAATATTTTCAGCTAAACATTTATTGACTTTAAAAACACAAAATATAAATATTTACGCCGTTTAAAACATTTTACCGACTGAAAGAAACTGTATATCACTAACGTTTTAGAAATTAGTTTTAGGCCCAAGCTAAGCATGAATGTATATGGAAAATTATAAGAAATATCAAAAATATGTAATTTTCACTAAGAAATTAATTTCATAATTTACTAATACTTTTTCTTTTTATAAATAATTATTTATCATAATATTCTTATAAAGACACACAATACTTTAAAATGTTGCATTATTTTCGTACGATTTGAAATTTATCCTATTGCTTGAAAACTAAGCCGGAGCATTGTAATGTTAACAATAGCTTTTAGTTATAATTATAAAGAAATCGAATAGAATTATGCGTTACTTAAGAAACATCAGATGCTATAACTTAAAATTAATGCTGTAAATATCATTAAAATGATTCTGATAGTTTTGAATTAAAATGCCAAATGTAAATGCAAAAAATAATCTTATGCATTCTCAAGATGTTTAAAATATTGTTCAAAATACAAGACAGCATTTGACAAAATTTAATATGGTTGAAATCTAATATGGTAGAGAGTTAAGATGAAATATTTATATCGACCCCCACATGTTGTATGTATATTATATATATATATATATATATATATATATATATATATATATATCATCATCATCTTAAAAATAAATTCTTGAGGATTTTAAAATTCCAAGAAAAGCACGAGGTTTCATTACAAGAAACTTAAGTAAAAAAAGGGAACAGTTAGAAATATTTTCATCTGAAAGTCTAGTCTGTTAAATTAAATAATTCTTAAGCAAAAAAAAAAAAATTATTCTCCGAAGAGTTAGAATCGTTAAACTACTTAGGTTATTTATTTTTTTTAGGAAAAGGTCATAAACACTAAGAAAAAAATTATTACATTTTAAAAATTAAATAACAATTCATGATTCAGAAATTTCAGAAGTCAACGTCATATATTTTAATGCCCATTTGAATTTAATTACCAAGAGCATTAATGAGTTTCTCAAAAGCGTCCCAACGATAACAGCTCAATTAACGAAATTCTTATTTTTTTTATTAAGAGATCAGAATTTTTTTTCAACTTCTGAAAAAAAATATTTTCAAGTGATTTCTTTTTGCAGTATTGTTTTTATTTTTATATTTTTTAATTAAGATCTTCTGACTGCAAAAAATCACTTTTTCATCGTCATTTTAAAAAGAGAGGGATAATAAGTGTTTGTCTTCTTATCCAAGATGTGCGAAATGTTAGTAAACACCTTCTAATATTTTCAAAACTAATTAACAGCCAAATTATACCCTTTTTCTCAAATATTGGTTTTTTTTAAAGATATTAATTGTTTTTTATCTGTTGACAAAACGCTACCACATTTTTTTTATTGCCTTTCATAAGAAATTTTTTGGCAAGTAGGGACTCCGAAATTAGATTTCATTTTATTTGGATTAAGTAAAGGTATACTAATTATATGTACGGTGGATGTCCTGTGAAGTCTAGGTTTGAAGTTGAAGTGTACCTCAATGCTATCGAATTTTCGATGAGCTAAAAACAATGGAAAGTAAACTCTTAACTTCTATGGGGCATATTTTTTTTCAATGAAAGAAATTTTAATTAAGAATTAATTTGTAAGCATTACTAGAGGTAAATTTTACCTTTCTCAATTGCTTCAAGAATAATTTTCAAATAATTTATTGGTTTTCCAATTTGGTTTTGAAATGATATACAACACTTGTAAATTAAATTTAAAGAAATGAGCATTTATTGGCACAATCTTGGTTGCATAATAAATTGCACATGAAAACTTCGAATAGGATTTTTAAAAATTATTTTTCTCATAAACAATCATTTTTATTTTATTTAACGGCTCGAATTAACGGCATTTTTATTTTATTTAACGGTTAACGGCTGAAGTAATGATTACGTGGGGGAGTTTAGATGCTAAAAAAAGTTTTGTACTGATTATGATTTTCAAAGTGTAAGACTTTTTATCTGATTTGGATTGGTATATTTCTCAAGGATAATATACTTTTTGTGATTGTACTTAGATTTGTGAATGTACATAGATTTCACATAGAAAAAACTATTAATGTTTTTATCATTCGGATATTAATGTCGCATATTATTACACTTCTATGCGAGTTTTTACTCTCCGCCAGTAGCAATGGAGATAAGAATTAAGGTTATAGAATGTTACCAAGTATACATATCTTCACAAATAGTTAAAATACTCAACAAATGACCGACATTTTGGATGACAGCACAAATGAAGTTTTTTTCAATGAAGTTTCGTTTGAAGAAAAAAAAAAGAATTTTCGTTCTATTGGTTTGCTAATGAAATCTCGTAGAACTTCCTTTTTGGCGAATCATCACTTGAAACAATTACAAACACCTTCCTACATGTCTGTTATGGATAACGGAAGATTAAGTAAACATCGAGTGCAATTTAAATTAACTTGATTGGTTATTTTATGCAGTTAGGGGTATGAACATTAGTTACATATTTTTTCGTTTATATATTCGTATTTTTTTTCTTTGAATTAAAATAAAGTGAAGTTGGCTTTGTTTATTTATTACAAAACGATTGAAATTAATTTTCCATCTGAAAATCGCACCAGAAGTTAAAGAATGCATATGTGCAGAGAAAAGTTTGCATTATGTAGAACTGAGATCCCCCAAAATTGTTTTAAATAAACAACAAAGCGTTCTAGATTTGCAAAGCACAACTTACGAGATTATTTTCCGTGAATTATAAACAATATGCTTTTGTATTATTAATTACCCTTTAACATCGCTTCCCTGCCATTTAGTCTCATTGCTAGGAAATGATATTTATAAGAATTCAAGAAGTATGCTTAATGTATTCTAGGTTGAAACGCCCCGACATTGACGACACATTTGGCGACGATTGGGAGATTTCGATTACAAAAATGCTTTTGAAAATTGCAATAAGTATAAACCTCTCAATTTTCTGTATTATGAATTGAGATCTAACGATTCCCCTAAAGAACTCTATGTGATATTACTCTGTCGGAAAATTTATATAAACTCGAGAACCTGAAATGATTCATTCATTCTCTCTCCGGAGTGTTAATTGTAGAGCGAGGTCTCCAAATTACGCTGATCGCTAATTACTGTTTTTTAATTAGGGTTAGGTTATTCGTTTGGGACGTGAATTCCTACACCGTTAGTGCTGTCCTTTGTCTAAGTTTCGGTTTTGTTTCTAATACCTATGCTTCATATTTTATGAAATAACAAAGCATTGTTCTCCATTATCCAATGTATCGGATTTTTTTTCAGTTTATACTCATTGAATGCTTTAAATAAGAACAACTTATTTATATTTTAGAAACGGAAATCCAATGCTGTCCTAAATAATTCATAAAGTTTCATTCTGAAATATATAAAGAATGATATTTTTTTGTGTGAAATGTGAAGGTTCAATCAAAGTTAATTTAAAATTATATAACTCATTGAGTTATAAATAAATGCAATATTTAATGTCATATCAAGACATTAATAAAATTTATTATTATATGTAATCTATACAAAGTTAAAAACGGATTTAAGCTCTAATCCAATACTCTCTTATACCATGTCATTCTTCATTTTTAATAAAAATCTGACATGCTATTCAGTTTTAAAGAACACACCTTCTTTAATAAAAATGAAAGGCGTTGTTTACAGAAAAGAACACCTGTATGAGAAACAGGATTCTCTAGCAATCATTGTTACGTCTAACGCTCGTTGAATTGCGAACGCATTTTGTTATATATCATAAAATAATAATTTTCTTTGTCTATTAAAGATACGGTGAAAATATCTCCTCCATTATCCGTTATAGGAAGTAATCACCTCTCAACTTTAAACTTACTAATCCGATTGTTAGATAATATGAAAATCCGGGGAGGGGCACCTCGAAATGAGGATTAGGCTTCCGGTATGGTGGTTGTATCTCGCCACCCTGGTGGGTACATAAATAGGAGGAGGATCTGGCTCCTCCCATCGATGACGGGACGTACTTACTTCGGCAAGGGTTGTACCGTGGCCGGTGATGGTCCTTAGGACTCAACCACAGTTCCCGTCAATGTTGCTGTTGCGGCGGTCCGGTCATTCAGTATTCTTTATCCCTCTACCCTCGAGCGGATCGGAGAGTTAGTGATATGACTTGTCAGATAATATGAAAATTGTGTTTCAATAATTATTCTTTCCAAAACAGAGGGGGATGATATTATTCATACTCCAAACATACGAGATGTTTATAAATGGATTGGACTTTCATTCTTTTCTTTCCTTCTTTTATTTTATTCTTCTAACACACTTCTTCTTCTTGCCTATTGGTGATAAATAGTCACTCTAAACAGAAACATTATTCAAAATAAAGCAAAGGATTAGTTTTTGTTCACAAAATAGTTCTGATATTAATACTGAAAAAATTATACTTTTGTGGATTTTATATGATCTTCCTTAACAAAATTGGTTAATTATAAATTTTCCCCTCTTTCTTCAACTACTGTTTTAAAAATGTGCATACCTGTATCTTTAAAACTGGTTGCTTAACTTAGAACTATGAAAGCCGTATGTTAAATTAGAAATATAGATATGTCAAGAACTGGAAACAAAGACCCTAAGATTGTGGCGTCACCCCAGTTTAACTCTAATTAGCTTTGTTTCAACTATTTATCATAAAATAATTTTTTAAAAGAATAACTAACTGCAAATGATTTATTTAAAAATTGCTTACTCACATCCGTAACATCAAAACTCATTTCATTTTAACACGAGACAACTTAAAAATGATTTCTCTGAATGATTATTTTCATTCAGAGAATTGTCAACATATGAATGTAAAGCTTTAGCTCTGTATAGCATTCGACAGATAATCGATTATTATTTAGAACATTCTTTAGAATGATTTCGTGCTTGCAGTAGATCATTTCGTGCTTACATTAATATTATTACTGGGATAATGTAAAGTTTTCTATTTACATGGTAATACCATACGACAGGGAAATGTTATGAATACTCGCGAAAAATTATTTGAAAAAAATATTCTCTTTACTACAGAAAAAAAAAGGTTCTATCTTTTTCTAGAAAAAGGGAGGTGGCATATTTATATCTTAAGGTATCTGACTACATTAAGATGGGAATTTTAAAAAAACTATAGTTGAAGCTATATATATAATTTCAGATGACATTTATGCAAAAACCTAATATGTCGTGCAAAGATATTTTATGATTCAATTATCTTTTTAAATTATCCAGAAGACATTGATTTTTTTGCTCCAAATTTGACCTTTCCTCTAACAATCTGAATCAAAAACAAGTTATCGGAATGATGTATTCTTCGGTACATTATATATACAGGGTGTTTCAGTGAACCGTTTCAGAACTTCTAAGAGGGCAGGTTACATCTTGACGAACCAAAATAATATACCCATGGGCAGTCAGAAATGCTTTCCTGACGCGGTAGATGGCATTGTGCGAAAAGTCCGAGCTTTCGTGCAAGGAATCTTCATTTCGCACAAGAACGCCAAGTTAGTAGGATGGATGATTACACGATCGCAGAGTTAGCCGATATGCATTTGGCGTACGGGGCTGCAAACTGTAGTGGGCTAGCCGCAGAGCGTTTGTACGAGGAACGATATCCGACGAGGTGTATTCCCAGTCATAATTTCATTGCAAAACTGCACCAGAGGTTAGCTGAGACAGGTTCATTAGAAAGAGCTCACAGGGACAAGGTAAGAACAACACGGACTGCAGACACCGAACAGAATGTGATGCAGCATGTACAGGGGAATCCAAGAACGAGTACACGAAGTGTAGCAAACGCACTCGGGGTTTCCCATTGCAGGGTCTGGAGGATTCTCCGAGCAGAAGACATGCATCCGTTTCACGTGCAGCGTGTCCAGACACAGAAACCGGAGGATTATGTACCTCGTATTGCTTTCGCACAGTGGTACCTGGGAAAATGTGCTACAAATCCCCTTTTTCCTGCTGAAGTGTTGTTTTTCGATGAGGCATCCTTCACAAGGGAAAGAATTTTCAACACGCATAACGACCATATCTGGTCGGTCGAGAACCCGCATGCAATACGACATCGTGCAGCACAGAATCGATTTTCGGTCAATGTATGGGCCGGTATTGTGGGAGATCACCTCATCGGACCTTACCTGTTACCGGGTCGTCTAACCGGACCTACGTACTTGCTCTTTCTGCAGCAAAGTACTGCCACAACTTTTGAGAGATGAACAGATTTCTGCATCGACGCAACAGACAATGTGGTTCCAACACGATGGAGCCCCTGCCCATTATAGCGGAGATGTTCGTAACTACCTGGATGTCACATTTGGTCAACGGTGGATCGGACGTGGGGGTCCCATGCGTTGGTCTGCTCGGTCACCAGACTTATTATGTCTTGATTTTTATTTCTGGGGTCATATGAAATCGCTAGTTTATGACACCCCTGTTGACACTGCTGAGGAGCTCGTTGCAAGAATCGCAGTAGCTGCCGGAGAGATTCGAGATATGCCTGGAGTATTCCAGAATGTTCGGATGTCCATGCATCGGAGATGTGAGGCGTGCATTGTAGCCCGTGGAAGAAACTTCGAACACTTACTTTAATCCATGTGTCTTTTGCTTCTTTTCATGCAGTATTAAAATGATTTCTCATTTACTGTCTCTTTTCTTTTTGGCGCTTCTGTATACAACACCGCTTCAGGAAAGCATTTCCGACCCCACATTGCTCTATGATTTCGAGTTGTCAGGATGTACCCTATCCCTCTTAGAAGTTCTGAAACGGTTCACTGAAACACACATAATCATCGATGTATTCTCAGGGGACTGAAGCATAAGCTTAGGAATGATTCAAAATTATTTGAAATTGCAAGAGTTTTATTGTAAATCATAGACTTTTTTTAAAAATTTTGACCTATTTCCGAAGTTTAAAATATTCACTGTTTTACAATGGTTCAGAAATGCACTTGTAATTTAGTTTGTTCCTTAGATAATATCATAAATTGAATATATGTCAAATTTCCGTATGATATTTTTAATTGTATTTTAGTAAGCATGTTTGAAAAATGAAAATTTTTTAATATACCACATTTCGGGAAATACGAGTTTAAGGTTTTTGATTTAAATTTTCAATTTAATGAAAAATGTATTTGTATTTAAAATTTCCAGAATCGATAGATTATTCTTATTTTGCCTAAACAGAATTAATTTTTTAAATTTTCTTTTTTGAAATTTTTTTTCTTTGTCGCTTTATCCACTCTACTGAATATGTATTGTAAACTGTCATGCAGTTGATATCAACTGATTTCTACATTTCTTCAGTTTTTTTAAATATGAAGATATATATTAACTAACCTGGAGATACTGTTATCAATTAGTATTTGACATGTCCGATTTAATTGTTTTCCGTGTTTTTATGGACGGAAATGACAGCGTCAGTGAAAAACTAGGATATTTAGCGTTTCCGAATAATCTAAACTTGAAAAAACGCCACCAAAAAATTCAAGCTGAATAGTAAAAGAAATGAAATAGAAAAAGAAAACTTTTAAATAACCCAAATAAGTAGAATGAAAAACGCTTAATTATAGAATTTCTTACATTTCTATATTTAGCTATTAAGTTCTATTAAAATTTCTTTATTTTTTCTAATTTTAAGCATAAAATAAAAGAAGTTTTAAAAAGATCGAAGCTCATATTTTCTGATAAAATATTGCATGTTGGACAAGATAACAAATGGCCTTTCATCGTAGCGGGTACCTTAATAAATATAAACGTTTCTCTTAAATCATATAACTTTACCTGATTTAAATTCAGGAATTACATGAAAATAGATTATATTTCCTGAGAAGTTCTGTTCAATATTATTTCAGTCGGAAATGTTCTAATCATTTTAAACACTTGAAGATTGTCTGTGATTGGTTCAGGTGCACAGGCTTTTGGGTAGAAGTAGGGGGGGGGAGTAGTGCTTTTGCATATGTAATTCTGTGTATAACAAGCATTAAGGAAATATTTATGTCAGCTTTAGTAGTTTCAAAACCCTTCCGTCGACATCGTAAGTTTCTGTAACTTCAAGCAGACAGTTTATGCGTCTGCTACCGATATTTATTCATATGGAAGAGAAATAATTACTTACTAATTTATAAAGTGAAAAATTTATTTACACATTAAATCAAACTTCTGTTTCTGATTTAATTTTGCCCGTGAAGATATTTAGGGATCCAGAATTATTTTTATGAAAGAACTTAATATAAAGTTCAATTCATTTGCTTATTAAAACTGCTTATGTAAACAAAATTTGTGCTTATTTTGACTTTTACAACAATGTTTTGCATACAAATTCATAATATAATATTGTGAAAATCAATACATATTTCAAAGGAGATTAATATAACACTAAATAGATCATTTATTGCAACAAACAATTTAAATTCCCAGACCCGTACGGAAGAGATGTGATTATTTTACAGAATGACGGTAAGGAAGTGAAAGGTCTTCGTTTAAATAGGGCTTTAATTATTTTTCTGTCACGAAATATGCCTTGAAGCTTTCTATATAAAAATAAAGGCAAGTTTCAAAAATTATATGTATCATACAGAAATGATTCAATTCAGCTTCGACTGTCTATGAAAAAAAAACTTTAGTCATAGCAGTAAACCACTTGCTAACAGAAGTGTGATTGTCTTTTTCAATAATCTCATTTTGCACATTAGGTCATTCGAGAAACTTGGTGTGTAAACCAAAAGTGTAACGCCCCAAGTAAGTTTACTTACGGCAGTACCCCTTGAATTGATCTTTCTTCAGTAAAATGTATTAATGATATATTAATCACTTACATCAGCGGCGTGCATTCAACAGAAGAGAAGTTGTGCTTCAGTAAATAGTTTTATCTTCTCAGACACAATCTAGTTGTCTGTACCAATATCTTTCATCTCGAATACTATCAAATAAGATTTCGTTTGCTTTGTTGTTATGGTCGGAATACCTCTCCTTCCTCCTCTCTTTATGTGATTGGACAATAAGCTGATAGAGTAAAAGATATGGGCAGAGCAAGAGTAGTATTGAATTGTTTTTCCTTTCAGTATTTTCGACTTTCCACCCGATCATGAGACAGATGATAAAAGTGTGTCTTTAAAGTAAACAAAAAAATCTGTCTTTTTTTTTCTCTCCAAGATTTCCTTTAATTCCATTTCTGCATTGAGTTTAGTCTCATTGCACAGTTGTTATGAGATACTCCTCTTTATCTCATTACGATCATGTGACGTTTTAGGACTTTTGTGAAATACGTGCGTTTTTCCGCAGAGGAGAAAAATAACGATGTGAAAATTTTTATTATTGATTACACAATTGAAATAGCAAATGTGAAACGCTATTTTAGAATTATATTTGTAAAGCATGTCTGAAAAGCCCGTTTAAAAACCGTCTTCTTCAGTAAGATTTCAGTCTACAACATACCAGTGCTTATCAATGAATAATTACCCAAATGTTTGCCGACTTGGAACTCTACATAAAAGGATATAATGAAAAATATTGATAGGCATAATAAAAATGTATTTAATTTTTTCTGCCATTTTAATAAATTTATATAAATTTGTGAGCTAAATTGTGCAAATGAAGAAAGTTTAAATGACTATTAAATATATAACGGTGACAACTTAATTACGGCAACCTCGAACAAGGATTTGAAATTTCATTTTCAGCACTGTAATGGCCTTTTAACTTGCAGAAAGATTAAAACAATGTAGTTTCAGATAGTGGTTAATTAGAAAATGCCCGGAAATCCTTTAAGTAATGATGCCATGTGTTTCGTTAAAATTTACGACCGTGCTTGTTAGTAGTTGAATTAAATAAGCAATAGTCAGAATAGTAACTTTGAATAAAATTTCAGTTAATAACATTTTTCAATTCACATCCTTACAAATATAGTTGAATAAACCATGCATTATATTTTCCCAGAAAAAAAAATCAAGTAGTGATTGTAGTAAAATTTTAGACTCAAATGAATCAGTGCAA
The DNA here is from genome assembly GCA_026543865.1 of Argiope aurantia. NCBI lineage: Eukaryota > Metazoa > Arthropoda > Arachnida > Araneae > Araneidae > Argiope > Argiope aurantia. Next base: position 26,005 of record JAPMOR010118671.1, on the reverse strand, counting down.
TTTTATTTTTTCATTCATATTTCGTACTCACATTACGTACACGGTTATCCTGATTTATTAAATTAATCGTTCTAATGCAATTATTACAGTGTAAAACAAATGTAAACATAACAGATATTTCTGATGCACAAATATTGGGTTGGTGCATAATTATCAGGCGTTTTTAAACGATATTATCAAACACTCTTGAACACTATTTATTTTGAAAAAGGAAACATAAAAATTCACCAGTAATATTTTTAAATGATTAATCCGGTTAGTGTAGTCCCCATCTTCTTCAATAACTGCTTCCCTTTTAAAGACGGTCGATTACACGGGCAAAGAATTCATGGTTCTTGAGGCAATCCATGCTTTGACATCCACCACCATATTAACGAAATCTTCAGAAACTTTGTTTGCCTGCAAGGTTTTTAGCGACCGTCTTTCTTTTAACGGTTTTGAAGAGAATTTATGATTCATCCCAAGTGACAAGATCCTTCAGAAATGGACTCCTTTCGTTTCAGTGAAGCAAATCGGTGAAAGTTGGGACATGTTCGGCTTTATTGTTGTCGCTGAGTTGTGGGGGAACCATCCAGCCTATTTCCATGCCTTTCCAAGCTTTTTGAGACGATGATCGAATGGTCCACATTAAAGTTGTCGGCCAACATTCAGGTTGTCAAGCTATCCCCTTCCACCGGTTGCCAAAAGTGCTTGGTCGTCGAAATCCGATGGTCGACCTCTTCCCGGCTTATCTTCTAAGCTAGTTGCGCCAGATTTGAAACGAGCAAACCATTCCCTTTATCGACTTTCCGCTGATGGTGCCCTCACCGAAAATTTCATTGAGATCGCGAAATGTCTGCGCTGCTTTCCATCCTTTTTCAAAGTGGTACAGCATAATATGACGAATATGAGTATGATTATCGACTCGCATTTTTATAACCTAAATGTAGAAGAATATTTTCATTCATAAATTTATTAAATATTGTGAATTTTTATTAATATATAGCACGTCAGAGAAACGCCTGGTAATTACGCACCAACCCAATAACAAATTTCTTTGCTATGGCATTTTGGATTGAAACCGAATTCTGTAGTTTGAGATATTATGTAATTATATTTTCGTAACAAGTTCCCAAGCGCCATTTTCTACGAATAACAATATATTGGCTATAGATTATACGGATATATAATAAATCCAGCGTTAAAATCGTCATTTTTAATTAAAGTATAAAAGTCTAGCTCAGTATTTTTTTGTGGACATTTTATCCTAAATCCAAATGAAAGAGATTTTTTAAAATAAAAATGTTCCTTCATACAAATTGAATTTAACAAAATAAGGACAAACTGCAGTTTACAAATAATTGTCAATATTATCTGCATACGCTGAATAAATTTTCTTGGTAATTTTTTTCAGCTTTCTGCCGTCTAGTTATAGCTTTAATTGGTGATATGTCTTCAGTATCAAATACATAATAAATATGCACGGTTAAAATATAAAACTCTGTCAAATCTCTCATTATTATGGATTAAATTTAATCTCTTCTATTTATGTTTCTAACAATAACAACTGTAAGCTGAAAGTATTCATTGTAGAAAATTTAAAGATTTCACGTAGATTTATCATAATTTTTTTCATATAAAAATTTTGTTTTGAATTAATAAATATATTTTTCTTCTCTAATATTTCATGTAGCTTTTAGGTAAATTTCTTATAGGAAGTTTATTTATTGCAATTGTTCTCATGACACGAGTCTGGAAAAATGTCTGCATCGTCATTCATCATTATAAATATATATGCAGAATAAATAAAAGATTACATTTTAACTTTCCTGGGATATATTGCAAAGAGAATAAAAATTATGGATTAGTTCGTACATAGCCCATCTAGCTCAAAATGGCTGGATATGATAGAAAGGTCTGAAAGTTTCATTTCCCCATCCCTTCTTTATGAATGAAGATTAAAAAATAATAAATCAAATTAGGGGAATTAGTGTCTCATTAAGGCGAGCAACTTTTATATTAAAAGTTTTTTGATAACAGAAATTTCTTGGAACTTAGAGGCTTAAAAGCGATTTTTAATCCTAGCTTCGACTATTTTTTTATCATGATCTGTATTGCCATATTCAAATAAATAAATTAAAATTTGCTTAATACGCGTGCACTAAAGTTTAATAGCTTTATGAAAGTTAATTAAATAAAAACAGGAGCAGAAATATTTATCGGCAATATTATGTAAATCAACTTTAGAATCAACTAATCAACTTTAGAAAATTTCAGAAGCCGCGTGTGTTTAATTTAATTCTTAATTCTTTCTTAATTTTGATTACAACTATTTATTTATTTATTTAATTGTGGCAATGGAGGTTATCTTAAATAGTTATTTTGTAATAAATGCCTAACAATGCGGTATAATTAAAGTCATTATTTATATTCGCTTCAATATGCAATATTTTATTGTTTTTACCTCATGATTGAAATGAATATGAAGATGATAATTTAGATGATAAAGAATCTCTAAACTCACAATAGGAATCTCACTCTACTTTTGCTTTCCTATGGCCGAGAAGAATTCATTATTTTTATTATTTTGCTTACAATGATTAACCTTTGAAAGAGGTTGAAAATGGCCAACATTTATTCTAGAAACGCAATACTGATACGCTTCGATAAAAGGTTTATATATTAACAAATACGTATGTAAAAATAAAATTTATTCAAGTAAAAATAAATTACTAAGATTTAAGATTAAACTAAATATAAAAAAAATTATCTATTGAGCAATGTATTATAACTCAAATTTTCATAAAAAAGTAAATTTCAATGTCATTATTAAAATAAAGCAATTTCAAAAACGATTTATAATGTCTTACACATCCTCCATGAATTGAAATTTTATTATGATCTCTGTACATTAATCCAATTGTGGAAAAGCCGGCTTTAAAAACAAATTTATAAAAGGAATTCTTTTCCCTTTCCTTCATAGGAAGGAACAAGCGTCTAAATGTCCAATTACGCATCATTGATAAGGTCCCTTTTCAATTGTAATGCAGAGGTTTGCAGACATTGGAGTTGGTGTATAGATATATAGGATTTGATTGGAATAATGTTATCACAATAAACGGTAGCACATCAAAAATTGTATTAATTTCAATTTATTTTGTCAGAAATGAGACATAAAAAGTCAAAAGGAGGATTATATATGTCATGAAATCAGAACATATGCAGTTATGGATTAAATATAAATCAAATTCACTAAATTTTTGTTTCCAGAATTAAATTCATATTCAAAAAATAGATAAGATTTCATTAATTTGTAACAAATATTTTTGTCGTATCATTATCACTTCATTTATGAAAGGAAATTATAAATGCTAAATATTGATTTACATAAAAATGATTACTAGATTTTTTTTTAAAGTTTTCATAGGAATTGTGTACAGTGCCTTTTTTTGCATATAGTTTGATTTTGAGCTAATTGTAAGATTTCGACTTTCAACCAAATATAATCATTGTTAGTCAGAACAACATTCAGTAATTTTCTAATTGTTCAAATGATATTTTCTTTTTCCTTCAATGCAATGATATCAAACTTTAAAAATTTAAATAATTTTTTTAATTATGTTTAAAAATACTTATGTATTAGATGTTAAAAATACTTATTTATTCATACTTAGTTATTATTAGAAGTTAAATATAATAAATTAAAATTTTCTTGACTAAACTTCACATCTGAATGCCATCACATTATGAAGAGGGGGAAGGCAGGAAATAACTGATTTATTCTGCTCGAAATTTTTTAAAAATATATCAAATTCTCGTAACATTTATTGTTTTGAAGTGAATAATGTATATTTTTATCTCTATAGAAGAATTTATCAATGATGTTCAGGATTTATTCGATGTAGAGAAATACAGGGCGCGCCATAGATTCTTGCAAACTTCAAAAAATCATAATAGAAAAGTAATTGCGTTTTGTGAGAATATGTTAGGTTTTCCATTAAAAATGAAAGCAACTGATTGACGGGTTATGCAAATCAGAATAGCTATAAAACACAAGGCTGGAAATAGGTCCGTCATTCGATGCCAGCAGGATGCTATCGTTACTGGATCAAGTATTAGTAGAAATCTTCTACAAGAACGGTGAATCCACTATTAAAGCATAACAAAAGTTTCGCTCAGTGGAAGTATTTACGTCGAATTAAAGCCCTATTTCACTGAATGTATACTGAATTTAGTACACCGTTTTGAAGTAACGTGAAGTTAGCAGGATCATCCTTGAAGTAGCAGAACAGTGCGGAACGCGTCCCTGTTGAGCAAAGTGCCATGAGAAATTTAATGCCGAGACATCAATGGGAAATAGCAATGCATGTGAAGCTGAGAGAATAACAGGGGATTCCGAAAACATTGAACCGTTGAATTCTGCACGGAATCTTTAAACTGCATCCGTACAACACACAAACACGTCACCAATTATTATCAGCAGATTCCATTGAAAAACAAGCGTTTTCAAAATGGGCACTCGCACAAATCGAGCTTGATCCACAATGGTTGCTGTACATCATGTGGACAGATGAAACTCACATTTCATCGCATGACGATGTCAATACGCAAAATACTCTAGGTGACATCAAACCCTCCTGAGAATATGCCGACACCTATATTCTCTGCGTGCAATTGTTTGGTGTGGTTTCATCACTTCCTTCATTCTGAGCCCTTTCATTTTTGAAGAGTGTTAACCTGTATTAGGTTGGAAAATTTGTTTCTTCTCTGCAAAGCGGTATATTACGCTTTTCCGAGACTCTGCCGATCCTTCTTTGCAGCAATAGCGTGAATTACCTGCTTCATGCAGAATGATGCCTCGTCTCACATTGCTCATTCCATCAAGAAGTTCCTCCTTGACACATTCACTGACGATCGAGTGACAAACCGGGGATGCAAGATTAATTTGACTTCACGATCGCCAGACCTTACTCCAGCCAACTTTTGGTTATGCGGGTACCTAAAGTTTCTGGCTACTTCAATTCTCCAGCCACGTTGTTAGAACTGATGGGATTCTACTGGTCACCGGTAGCATCAATGCCGGCATGCTACATTTAATGGTAATAGGCGTAGCTACACACTTCATTTGCTCAATACCTTGTGATGGCGGTCATGTTTAACATCTTTTGTTTGAAAATAAAATGCACAGTGTTAAGTTACTGTACTCTGTTTTCCTGATTTACATAAACCATCTGAGTTTGATCTGTGAGCACCATCTATCTGTCATTATTTGAATCATTTTTAATGGGAAACAATCCAAAGGCTCTCTAAACATATTCCCATAAACCGCAATTTTTCGATCATTACTTTTTTATTATGTTTTTTTTAAGTTTACACGAATTTAAGGCGCATCCTGCCTTAAATTTGCAATTCTTCGTAAGCATATCAGACATCGATGATCAATACTTCTTGAAGTCCTCTTACTACATAGGGATAAGAGCTTTTACCATGGTTCAATTTTCGTTGCATTTGATAAAATAGAATACACTTTAAAAACAATAATGAAAATATATAGGATGGGTTCTTCATTGGTTTGTATTTTTGGCAAGATCTCTCTGATCCGAGAGGCTTAAAAGCAAAAAAGTTTCAGATGTGTTTATATCATTCTAAGATAAGACTGAGAGCTTAATGTTGGATGGAAAAACTAGCATCAAGTTAACGAATCAATTACTTTGCTGAAATTGAATCCATTACATGTAACTAAAAATATCTTTTTAAGCCTTCAACTGAAAAAAAAAAAGAAATGAGATAAATTAGAAAATGCAATGTTTCAGAATTGAATTCGACGAAAAAGTAGGTATCACAATTTTCTGTTAGAAAATAATTTTATTTCTTACTACGTCACAAACAGAAACATGCAAAAAAAAAAATTACTAGCTTTAAGAGCATTTTGTTTCCAGGTTGATACCATGCATTTCAAAACACTTTCTAATGTATTACTTATTGTTTCTGTATAAAAAATGATGTATACTGAGGCATTTATTAAATACTTTATAATACTTAATATATATTTAAACAAGCTATACATATTTTAAGAGAATGATTTTAAATGCACGCATGGATGAAGAAAAATTCTGCTATACTTTATTTACCAGCAAATATTAATACATAATTTCTTATCTGTAATGCCACATCAATAAATAAGCTTGCCATAAATGGAATACAAGCCAGGTTCGCTTTAGAAAATGGAATCTATTTTTTTATTTTGAAATAAATGGATAATGTTATTTATTTCGGTCCCACTTTGTTAGTATTTATTTAAATTTCAGAAAATAATCATGGAGTTAATTAATGCTTTTTACTATACAATATATATTTAATCAAGCTATAAAGGTTATTTATACTATTTTACTATTTAAAATATGCATGAATAGTGAGGTATTCCAGTGGAGTTTATAAAATAATTGAAAGCAAAATCAATAAGTATGCTACAAATGAAAATATCCCAGATTCCCGTTTATATATTATTTTCTGAATAAACTGTTTGTAATATATTTTGAAAAATGCTTTAAAAGAATGTTTAAAAGAGCTTTAAATCTATGTTTAAATAATTGCATGTAGTTTTTATAGATAGAAAATTTCACATTTAACCACTTAAACGTACTGTCATTGCGTCATATGGACATCGAATTGTCACTGATCAAACTTATAGGTCGAAATTAAACCAATCAAGAAGCTATAATTCGATAACAACAAAAAAGAGATAAGACTCCTTGACGTATTCTATGGATACCGACTCGAATCAACTGGGAAGCACGTTTTCGAAATAAAACGCGCCATCTAATTAAATAATAATAAGAAATAAGAGGGTAAAAGCGACAAAGTGCTATAAAATTCATATATATACATCGATTTATTAAAAAATTGATTCGGATTAGTAACTTAAATTATTCTAAATAAAAATGTAAAATTTCAGAGCTATATCTGTATTTCTTATCTAGTTATTTAAAAAAAAATGTTTGCATGGGAGGAGAGCAAACATTGGCATACTCACTTTTCACTTTCTCTGCTAGATGAGAGACTGATAGAGATTGAATTTCAAGGCACAATTCTTGTTAAAATATGTTAAGGTATTCATTTGGGAACATTTTGGGATGGGAATATTCAGTTTCGTAATATTTTAAGTATGAAGTGATCTTCTTCATAACAGTTAAAATTATAAAGGAGGGTTTTATTCCGATTTTAATAATATACAGCCTAAGGTTTTACAATAATGGGGAAAACATAAGAATATCTATATGGATGCATGTTAGGAGAAGGTTGAATGTAGGAATGAATGAATGAATGAATGAAGGAGTGAGTGAATGAGTGGGGGAGGGAGTGTGTTAACGATTTAGAAAATTTAAATTTTTTTTCTTTGTTTTTCTTTCAATAATATCAAAATTTTGCAAAACTTATAGACTATTTGTTAAACATTGATTATATAAGAGATTTTTATATAATGCTATTTGAAGGGTGGACATTTTAAATTGATATTTCTCCATATTGTGTTTTTGTTCATACACTATGTTTTAAAACCCTAGTTTGGTTTAGTTTGGTTATATTAAAGTCTCATTTTAAATAAACACTAGGGCTATTTCAGGACGGATCTCGTAATTTTGAACTACGGTCAGATGACGAGGACAACACCTGAGCTGGCACGCTCCATCCTCCAAACTTCCACACCACATCAGCGGGAGGACGTTTATTTCAACGAATTTAACATGCAGCAGACCCGCTTACACGACAGTTCTTCGGTGGAACTGGGTCTCGAACCTGAAGTCCTTCGCAGATCTTACCACCAGGCCACCGCTGCTCTGCTTTGAAACCTTAAGGCATTTTTAAAAACCGAAATAGGAGTGTGACATTTTATATGGATGTTCTGATATGCATGTTTTGTAGATCTGTGTACGAAATCAGATCTAAGATTTGTGGTAATTTCTAAAAAAGATTTTTAGAGTCAAAATTAATGAACATTTCATATTTTTCTGAGCCTAACATTAAAAAAAAATATAAAAAAAATAACAGTAGCCGAAAGAAGTCGACATCCAGTTTTATTTAGTATATTATGTCGCACTTGGAAAAAGTTTTTGTAAAAAATATGCATTTCAAAATTCCTTAAAATTAATAAAAAAATTAAAGTTTAGAAACAATTTCTAATAAATCCAATAAAATTCGTTGACTGTAGTTATAGAATATTAGCTTACATAAAATAAAATTATTATCCAATACCAAATATTAGAAATGAAAAAAAAATGTTTAAAATGATAGCAGTCTGTCAATATGCTTCATTTATTCAGTGCACATTGTGGATGGAATTAGGAATTTAATGTTATTCGAAGAGATTTTATTTCATCTGTTTATATTATTTGTGTGTGTATTTTTTTTTGTTTGAAAAAGTATTAATAGTCGTGACGTCTATATACATATTTCTTCATTTCCTTCTTCGCATCTTATTGTGCAAAAGAAATCAATTTGATAACTTCAAAGATTAAGCTTAAATTTGAATTAAATCATCCCTATAATGTAGCTAATGAAGTCATAAGGAAAAAGACATAATTATCAAGTTATATTCAAGATTGTAGCATATTTAAATATAATCATATTTTCAATAAATTAAATTGAAATATAATCCTCATTAAAATTAGCAAATTTACTACCAAAAATTAATTCAACTTATTAATTTAAACAAATTTAATTAATTAATTAAATTGCAATTCCATAAAATTAAGCAAATTTGAGAAACATGTTTATGAAGCATATATCAAATTTCTTGCTGACTTAGAACTTCCTAAATATTTGAATATATTGTTGCGTCACTTCAACTTGTTTATTCTCGAAACAAATTTCATAAGATAATGAAAATTAGTAAAGCGAAATTAATATCTGCGTTATAAATTAAGCAACACTTTATCTTGGCTGAAACATGCTTTTCTGTAATAATAAGATGAAAATAATTGTTATAATAAGGATTAGAAACAACATCCGTGGAATAGCTAAATTCATATAAGCTTACAACGCGTTTACGCACATCTATAAGAATAAAAAAAATATAATTTAAAAGTATTAAGGAAACGAAACCAAGCAGTTTCAAAATAGGTTTTACTGAAGCAAGTAAACAAGATATTATCAAAACTGTTTAACAATTTCAATTTTTCAAAACTTAGAAATATTATGCTGTTAAATTTGGCAAATTATAAATCGTTTCAACAATGAATTTGTTTTGAAATTAATAAACTTAGATAAATGCAAAAATAATAAATAAATTACATTAAATTTTTAAATGTTTTTTACTTTACAAAAGTATAGATGAAATAATAAGGTAAGTTCATTATTATAGTTCATCAACGGATGCTGAGACGACCACATTTCATCTCATTAAGGGTTGAGACGTGGAACGATGAGTGCATTTCCAGTATTCTCTTTGACCTTGGATTTCCCCTATTAGATACTAGTAAATGTAAACATCTCCTCCTTTCGTCTTTCCTTTCATTCCTATTTTGACGAATTAAACCTATCCTAACGCATGCGCAAAAACACGGAAGGTTTTACAATCCGTTGCTGAACTATATGAATGGACCTTTTGAAGTAGCAAGAGGGCTGTTTTGGAACAGATCTTGTAAAGTAAACCGCATTCAAATAACGTGGATGACTTTTGAGTCCGTCCTTTTCTTGCCAAATTTTCAAGTTACGTCAGTGGAAAAAAATTTAACCCTCAATGTCAGATTTAACATAACTCAGGCTTAAGTCATATACAGCTTATCTGCGATGAAATCGGATTGCTTTCCCGTAATTCTCTAATTACAAAGCTAAACTTTATCAGTAAACAAATGCGGCCAAAATTATAAATATATCAGACTGCCCAACTTTAAATATCATACTGCTTATATTCATTTTAAATAAGAATGTAACTTTTTTTCTAGATATCCAGCGATGTTTAATTTTCAACTACATCTTTATTACTGTTAAATTCTAAAACTTTTCACTTTTGATTCAAAAACTTAGATGCAGGGAATGAAGATTTTAATATTAATCTTTAACTAATCTAAATTTAATATTAATCTTTAACTTTATCTTGTTGTGACCTTTTTATGTTTTCATGCAATTAGGAAGAGTAAATATCTAATAAAATTTTATTCTTGTAACGTATTTAAATATTTTTCATGTAAGTTGTCGGTTGGGTATCTTAGCTCTAAATAAGGGGATAAAAGGTTTTAAAAAGAGTTTCTTAATATGTAATAACGAATTTTTCCTTATAATTATTAACAACATGTGTTAATTAACTCGGTTTCTGCTCTATGTGTCTGCTGTGCAAAATTTACAATCGATTTTAAACTAATTCCCCAATGATCTAGAGATTTGAAACATTAAATATAGTTCAGAACTTGGCGACAATGCTATATTAACTCACATTTTTATCTGTCCATTTATTTGTATACTCGGCTCACATTTTGCAACAAATTAAAATCTTTCATCACAGATGACATCCTGCTAAATAGGTAGCTCTTCTGGAAATCAGTTTAAAATTGATGTTTCGCACATAAAAGATTAAAAAACAGAAAAAATTAATTAAATAAAAAAGAATTATTAATATAACACGTTTTTATAAACGGAATTTTAAAATTCCACAATTAAAAAATTCAGGACAATCTGAATGCTGTTGAGAATCTGCACGGGACATAAATCTATATGGAGCTAGGAGAAATTATTTTATACTTTTTAATTCGTTTTAAAAACTTAGTATATTAAATTATTTTTTATTTAAATAATCATTTTAAGAAATTTTATACGAAAATAATCTTTTTAACTTGAACATTTTATAAGAACTATGGTCTGAATAAAAACAATTTGATTTCTTACAAAAAGAAAAAAATATTAGTTAAAGATCCTTTAGAATTCAGTTATAATTATTACCAATTACAACTTTTAAATGAAACTTTATTAAGGTTTCGCAATAAAGTGTCTTATTCAAAATCACCTAAGACCATTTTTCAAAGATTTTATTTGAGATCTTATCTCTGAAAACTGTCTCTTTATAGTTAGAGAAAGATAAACAGATTCAAACAAAGCATTTTTCTATTTGGTGCTAGAATAAAAATCGAGGAAAAGAAAAATAATACATAATATGTGTATTGCTTAAATGCTTATAAGCATATGGTGCTTGTTCAGAAGAGTTGCATTGCTTATCTTTGTTTATTTCATTACATGAATACATTACATTAATTTATTCATTACATTACATTAATACATTATATTAATTTATTTATTACATTAGATTAATTTATTCATTACATTACATTAATAAAATCTTTTTTATAAATGTACATTTCAATCCTGTGAAAGAATAACCTCAGAAAAATATTTTTCAAAGTAATTTTCATTTTGATTAAAAAAACTCTTCATAAATTTCACTCGTTTTATTTAAAAATTCTAAAGCTTGATGACTTACTACAGTTTAAAAAGTAACATTTTCAGGTGCAAAAACATTTATAAAGTTCTATTCCATGTATAAAATTACACTTATTTATATCGATTTAGATTGCATTATTTTGCAAGCAAGGCTTACAATGAAGGAATCCATGATTTTAAACTTTATAGAAAGAATATCCCGGAAAATATATTTTGTTTCCCCAAAAATAAATACGAAACGGAAAAAAAACAGTTGATAAAAAATTAATTTGAAATAAATAGAAACCATTTTTGTCAAGTAATTTGGATACAAAGATATTCATGAAATATTTCAAATCAAAATGTACTTTCTGTATCAGGTTTGTTTATACACATTGAGGAATCTTAGCTGAAGTACTTAGTAGCCGCATTTGGTTGACCCGTTTGGGGACTGGCATTGATAGCTTAAGAATAACTGATATAAACAATATTATTTTTCAAATTTACATGGAAAATGAACAAAAAATTATAAAATTTGCAGATTACAGAGTTTATAAAAACAAATATTTTACAAACTGACATAAATCATTTGGTTTATAGAGTGCTAAATCCTATGAAACAACAACTCATACCCTTCTGAAAAATCCTAATAAATGTAAAATTTCTTATCATAAACATTTTTGGAGCCGCTAAAAGTACAAATTAGACGAAAACGCGGCATTTAACAATATGACTTGAAATATAAGTCTTATTACGGGAAGTGCATTTGAAAGTTTTCCAATTAATTATGATCAAAAAGGTTGTTTTAATAAGTCTTTTAACTAAAGATAGCAATTTGTCAAATTTTACGTATCTAATTTCACGAAAATAAGCAGAAATTCTACAAAATTCTTAATTAGTTGCGGAAGTTGTAGTTTTATGGAATAATTTCAAGCTATCTGGTTTTAGTTACTCTCTTGTTCCATTAGGGAAATGATTTTCCTGGAACATCCATTTTTGGAAATTAATCAAACAAAATTTATTGATCTTTTGAAAAGTGCACCTGCATAGCATATATAAATTCCAGGAAACATTCCTTATTTATTTATATATATATATATAATCCTGGAAAATATGATTTATATATATTTCCGGAAAATATGATCTAGATAATTTTCATCTAAATGATGAAACTGAGCTAGTAAATGAAGTAAGCTTTTTTTTGTTCCTTTTCAAATGGAATGTGTAGAAGAAATATTTCGAGAAATTTTCGTGGAAGTTTCAAAAATAAGATAAAAAAAAGACTTCAATAAACTGTACGTGGCAGTTTTCGATAACCATAAATTGATTTAATAATTTCTTAATATGATCGATATGATGTATGGCAGAGTGTGACACGAAAATCAAAAATTGTTAACTAGAAAAAGTATTGAATCATTGTTCTGGTACAATCAAAAGATTTGCTTTCCTGTTTATTTTTATATGAAATTTCAGTTGATTTTTGTTACAAATATTTTAATTTTATTCAATCAGCGATTTCTTCATATTTTGATAATCACCTACGCATGTATAACTTTTTAGTGAATAGTCTGATTGTTTTTTTCTCTGTATGAGAATGATATAGGATATTTTTTTTTCTTACTGAAAGTATCAAGATGGATACTTAGTATATATTTATTATGCATATGAATTAAGTAGACAGAATTTTACAACTGAAAGCACTATTAGAATAGAAAAAACATGCCTTCAAATGTTTTAAAAATAATATATATATAATAATAAAATGTCATGTTTGAGGGTAATTTGCGTTTGAACTGAAATTATTAGACTCTCAAAGCAATAGAAACATTTCAAAATTACTTGTCTTCTTAAGTTAAACGTTTTGATATAATACTAACGTTTTGCTTTAGTTTTTATTGATTATTGTTTCTGCTTTATAATTTAATGTGTATATTAATTAATTCCAAAAAGAAGTTCTGTGACTTCCTAAAGGAAAACAACAATCGCAGAGTTGCTTTTTCTTCTTGAATATAAATGTGCTGGATATATTAGTAAAATTACCTTGAAAGATATTGCAATTATAGATATCTAACAAAATTTAGCAAGTAAACCAAATTAACGTTATTGTCGATATGTATTATCTTTTTTTAAATTTTTATGTCTTTGCTATGATTTATTTATATTATTTTTCAACTCAAAAATGGAACTCTTCGTAAATTTTTTATGACAAATATGAATATAACAACAAACTCACGAAAACCATAAAATGAAGCACAAATACAAAAGAAATATCCTGGAGTATAGCTTGTCATGAGCGGTAAGCCGATATTGAAAAAGATGCTTTTTGAGTAAAAAGAAAAAAGAATTAATGCTGAAAGGTTGGTATATATCCCTCCTAAAATACCGTTAGAGTTGAACTTTAAATTTTATAGACACTATCACGCAGTGCAAACTATTTTATACGAAAAACCAATGTTGAATGAATGCTCCATGTGCTCAGTACCTGATGAAAACATGTAACCTTGAATGATAAAATCAAACTTTAAAAAATTAATGTCTCTAAATTAGTTTCTTCTTTTTCCTAAATACAGTTCTTAAAATTCATGCTGAGTGGAAAAATTTTGCAATTAGAAACTCCTTTTATATAAAATTTTAACGAAATTAATTCTTTTGTGAGTTTGCACAATTTGAAATACCATCTGAACTATTGCTTAATATGAGCTTCGTTGCTGGTTCTATAGCTAGTATGGGAATCATATCTCTAAATCAGTTTGTTTATATCTTATTAATTAGAAAAATTGTCAATGTTAAGAAATTTTCATCCCTTAAACTTATTATAATTAGTCTAATTTAGTATGGGCATTAAAGGAAGATTTGTTAAGATTAAAGTTCATTAAAAACAGTTTATCAATAATAAAAACTAGTGACAATTCTTTGCAAATTAGCTAGTAAAAGATTTCTGAGACATTACTATTATCATTACTTTACTTTAAAGTTAAATATTAAAGCATTATATTGCTACAAATTTAAATAAAAAATATTTTATACAACTCTTGTAACGACAATATCCTAAAATATATCTTAATGTTATCACCCAACATTTAAGACATAATTTATATTTGATTATTATTTTTTGTCAACAAATGTTTAGAAAATTAATTTGAATGTTTTTGTGAAAGCAAATTGCATATATCTTTCTTAAACTAATTTTATATTTCTTTTTATTTTTATGAACTTACTTCAGCAATATTAAAAATAAAATTATTAATGACTCATATTACTCAAGATATCTAAAAGAGTTTAAATATTTGCAAGATATACAAAGCTTATTAATTCATAAATTCGTTAGATAGGTTTAAATATATCTCCAGATCATTCTTCCTAAAGGAAATGTGTTATTATTGTAATACATTTAATTATATAATAATATATAAATGCTGTCGATGCAAACTTCATCGCACTTTCGGATGCGCATATCTTTTAGGAAAATAATAGAAGAAATAATTTTTTAAAAAAAGTTATCCTATATCGTTATTCCAGACTTTTTTATATTTGATTTTTAAACAATTTGTATACCTTGAGCTTTCGGTTTTGCAGTTTACGTAAAAAGAATCAGCAAAAGTTACGAATTGGAAAATATTTCCTATAAGAAATATAAATTACTGTAATCATTAAAGAATTCGAACTCGAGAGCTTTCAGACACCTCTGAGTCCGAAAAACACATTTTTGAAATTAGGACTGTTTGTCTGTCAACAAGATAATTCAAACATGCTTTGAGCTAGACGGATAAAATTTGATATACGGATTTTACACCAAATTTGTAAATGTGTATCAAATTTCCTTTCAGAGGATGTCTGTTTAGATCTTCAAGTACAAGCGAACCTGGTAACTGAAAATGTAAAGAGCTGGATCGATAAAATTTAGTACACAGGTTTGAAATCTAAGATGCAGATTCTTATTAATTACTTAATCAAATATTTCAAAGGATTGACCGTTTGTCGGTCTGTATTTTATTTGCACATAAACATAATAAGTTATAAATAATTAAATCAATGAAGTTCAGAATTTAATCTTATGACTATAACTGTAATTATGTGTCAATTTTTGTTTTCCATCGGTCGGTAAAAAGGTAATCGTTAAAAATTCTTCATTCAAGCCAATTAAAATATTTCATAAGTATTTTTTTCTCCAAAACCGTGCAAGGTATTCGAAGCTTTATCGAAAGTCCAAAATTTTATGCGAGGTAAGGGAGATAAGACCCTCAGTTGAGAGTATGCGAGAAAAATTCGGAGAACACTTTAGCTGGTTTTCATCAGATTAAAGAAAATATGCAACTTTAAAAGGTATTGAATTTAAAAACTTAAACCATTGAAATACCTTGCATTTGTTTTCTCCATAGACCGCGGATGGCTTAAAGCTAAGGTCTGAGCATTGGAATCGTCAGCTCAAAATGCGATTATTTTGTTTAGATTATTGTCACCTGTAGTAAATTAGAGATATTGTTCGATACGAAAATATGCATATGCCACATTTACTATTTCTGATATTAAGCAATTCTATATTATATCCTGTCTATTTCTATTCAGTCGCTTAACCTATTGGTAGTAGTAGCTCTAAATTTAAGAATGTGAATTTTTATAAAAAGTGCCAAATATTTCAGAATTATAAAAAAAATAGTTTTGGGGAAAGAAATAGAATATTCATAATTCATTGGTTCAAAATACTCTAAAAATGCACCTATACAGAACAGCATCTATTTTAGAAATAAAAATATCATCATAAAGAAAGCAAAAACCTTTATCATTTTTTTTATTTTATGGCTTTGAATTATTCAAACCAAAATAAACCTTATAAACATTTGAATTTTAATGCATTTTTCCGGGAAAATGTTCTGCATTAAAAGTATTTTATGAAATATAAACATCTTCAACATGCTAAACTCAAGAAACTTCATAGCAAGTTTATCCCTAAAAAATTGTTTGGTTTCTGTTAAGTCCTTTCAATAGAAAGCTTATTTACGTAGTGTGAAACTGAAGGATGAAGGAGAAAAATTCGCTCTTAGAGTTTGAAACCCATCATTGTTGGACGAAATTTGTCCAACAATGATGGACCATTTCAAAGGATTCTGTATATTTTTAGATAAACAGCTCTTTTTTCACTTATTCTCTCACGATCTATTTGAGGGAAGCACGAAAACTTTCTGAGAAAACCGTTATGGATTCCTTTTCTTTTGAGATTCCTATTGTAAAGGAAGTGTTTAGCCTCATCGCTTGGAATGCGTCTTTTACTCTGTCAATATTTTTATTTTGTTGATAAAGCGTTCCAACAATTTTGAAATCTTATTCTTCAAGGCATGGAAAATGAAAAACCGGATCATATTTCTCTTTATTGTAAATGAAATATCATTTAAAAAATTGACGGATGTATAGATACTGAATGGGAACGACTTAGAAACATATTTTTTTTCCTGAAAAATTGATTGAAAGAGACGGTGAAAAGACAGAAAGTTTTTCACACTGAAATAGTCCTAGTAGTTGTGATGCTGTTCGTATTTGTAATAAGTGGAATGATGGAAGCCAGACATCTGTATAGAAAATAAACTTATTTTTTTTAAATATTAAATACTTCGGCTCTTTCTAGTATTCTTTGTCAATCTTTTATTTGTATTCTT
>JAPMOR010118631.1:442-24282 GCA_026543865.1 Argiope aurantia | reverse complement strand
GCAAATTAATAAGTTAGAACTCATATTAAATAGAAATGGAAAGACTTAACAGAGAGGTATTTTCTTAAATTTCAACTTCAGCATTGTTTTATAGTTGGAAACAATTCAACATTTGAAGATATGGCAACAATTACAGTATGTGATAAAACTAGCCCTTATGAAACTTGACATCACATGAACTGGATTGAATTAAATTTAAGTTGATAGGACAGGGTATATACTTCCTCTTGCAATCCTTGTAACGAGAACCGCACATCTCTTATCAGCTCCAAAATATATACTATATTCACTATGTTCTAATGCAATTGTACACATCTGTCTGAACTTATTCGATCGACTCTCGAGTAGGCAGGTGCATAGCGCGATCAGATGCCCCTTACTTAGATTAAAATTCAGCGAAAGCGGCATTTTCCGATATTTAATGAAACCCCGGAGAGCAGGCGACTAGAAACAGGAGATCAAGTTTGTAATTTATTTCTAAAGGTGAAGTTTTCAAAGAATATCTTATATCAAAGAATGTTAGGGCTTTAATTATCTGTTACTTGAGAAGGACAGATACAACTATCTAACTGAAAAATTTTTAAGAAGTACAAAGAAAGATATTGGAACTTTCGATTCCTATATATTTTATAAACAAAATTTTAATAGCATTTTCCTAGCTAGAAAACATGAAATCATTTTACACAATATAATCGAATGATATACATAGAACATCAAAATTCTTATACATGTAAAAAAAAACTATGAATTTTAAATCTCGTACAGATTTGAATTTCAGTTAAAAATATAACAAGAAATATTTTCTTAAAGAAACTATATATATTGTACAAACAAAAGGTGAAGGAAATAAAACCAGAACAGAATCACAAGATAAAAAAGTTACATAAAATTATTTTCAATCAAAATAAAAACTAAACTTTCGGTTGATACAAACATGTTCGATAATAACAAAGGTATTTAAAGAAATAAGTTATAATTATGTTTAAAAATGGTAATAACGATATTTCAAAAAATTAATAAAAATTATTTTTAAATTGCATTTAGTTTCAAGCAGAATTATTTAGTATTAAATTAAAGTACATGTTGTACATGAACACTTATATGAAAGTACATGTACACTTATAAAATTCATTTTAGTGATTGCCTAAATTTTGTGATCCATTTTTTAGGTTTTAATTATTAAGAATTATACGAGAAACTAAATATTTCACATTTACACAATGTTGCTAAGAATATTAAACAAATAACACAGTATTGTGAAAACCTGAAATTTATAATAAAAATTCCATTACGTATATGATATATTCTTATATTCTTTAAGAAAATTTTAAGAGTGCATTTTGGTATTTTTTTTTCAAATACAAAGAATGTAAGCAGAAAGTATTGCAAGCGTTAAAATATACGAACTTTACGTGAAAATATACGGATTTTTTCGAATCTCTACATTTCAGACCACTTTGATTCTGAAAAACTCAATTTTTGGAATTATGACCCTTTGTTCATCTGCTTGTATGTGAACACGGTAGCTGAAAACTGCTTTGAGCAAGACGGGTGATATTAAACCAAATTATCGGCTTTCTATCAATTGTTAACGCAATCTTATTATAGAAAACATATTTGCCAGCTGAATGGCTGAATATAAGTTAACATGATAACTGTAAAAGGAAGAGAGCTGCGCAGATCAAATATGGTACTTAGTTACAACATTTAAATTACAGACACCTGTAAAATTTGAAATGAAATCACTCAA
This sequence comes from Argiope aurantia, assembly GCA_026543865.1. Classification (NCBI taxonomy): domain Eukaryota; kingdom Metazoa; phylum Arthropoda; class Arachnida; order Araneae; family Araneidae; genus Argiope; species Argiope aurantia. The sequence continues at coordinate 22,532 of JAPMOR010118631.1, read as the reverse complement.
CAATAAAGAGACTGTCTGTCAATGAAATCATAAGCATGTAAATGCAGTCACTTAAAAACAGAACGATTTAAATATATGAAGTTTAATATGTTATATTTTATGATTACAGTTGCAGCGTTGTGCTAGCTTTTAGTTTCCAACTGCCAGAAGGCTTCCAAAATATCCATTCAGTTTTTAGATGCGTATGCATTATTCGGTTCCCAAATATTAATAACCAAGAAAAAAATGTCAAAAATTACACACTAATAGACTCTTTTGTAATTATTGTGTCCCAATGTTGCGTGGTAAATAATACAAAAGTACAAATAATTAGAGAAATACAAGAGAGCTTCAGAAGATCATTCCAGCTGATTATTAAATATAACTCTGGTAGAGAAGGTAAATTATTGTTTCTGTCTGCTAATTCAGAAATTCCTGAGTTATCGATCAATATGTCATAACTCAGAGAAGAGAATCATTGAAAATACCAACAATATTTACTAATGCAAGATTTCTTATTGTGCTCTTGTCCAATGTCAAGTATCAGATAATATAAATAAAAGCAATTGTGAACGAATTCTAAGCATCATATTGCTTCGAGGAAAACCAAGTCAAAATCATTAATTTGTGACTATGATATTGATTGTAATTTGATGCATCAGTTTTAATTCGAGTTTCTGGAAAATATAGAATTCATAATTCAATTTCTTATTTCAAAATTATTGAACTGGTGCCACACATACCTTATTTTATAATTTTTGGAGTGATGAACCCATTCTGAAAATCAACAACCTGTGGCTTCAGATATATCCTTTACAGCATATAGCTGCCCGATCGGGAAATAAAGCTATTCTCCGGGAATCACATAAATGGCTAGCTCATGAAAGGTTTCCTATGGCTAGCGATTTCTCAGCTATTCAAGACATGCCACCTTTGAAGATAAATCAATCATTGCTTTGAAAGGGCAACTGAAACGAACCTCTATTACTTCCATGATGTCAGTTGATTAAGTGAATTTGTTAGATAAGTTGTAAGAGATTGTGACCTTTTCTACTGTCTTATTTAAACGCCTTTCTGCTGTACTGCAACTATAAAATACAGTGAAATAATTTTATCATAAATGATGCATTGATATCAGATAAGGATTTCGCTATAGTTGCAATACAATAATGAATATCGACAGCACAGGTTTTCCCTAAATTATTTTTAAATAAAAAAAAACGTATAGTCAAATTTATTGCCTAATTGAGTTAAAATAACAAGTCATTTTATTATTTTCAAATGATAATTAAAAAGTTATATATTAAAATGTAAAAAAAAAAATACATTTTGCTTTAATATATAAGGCATACTTACAAGATATCATCTGTGGCTCCAAACACTAAAAGAAAATGTAACTAATTTTTTACGCTGACTGCTTTTCTTGCACCAAATTTTTTACCCAATTTAGATACTGTCCCTAAACTCACCTCTCCAAGGAATATATCCCATTACTCCTATAGCGCAGTTACCAAAAGAAATATAGAATTTGAATCAACTGCCTAGCGTTCAACAATCAATTCAAAAGCGTTCAGAAATAGCTTAAATAAACAAAACTAACTATTTCGAAATAAAATTCGCCCTGCCTAAATATATATGGATTTAATTCAATGATATAGATTTCATGACAGTAAGTAAGTAGGAACTATGGTTCAGTCTTAATGGTCGATACTGGTCATGGTACAGCTCTCTACGACCCGCCTCAGGCGGGATAACTCAGTTCCGCACTAGAGAAAAGCGAACTAAACACCATGCCAGAAGTTTCTAATCGTCATTTATGAGACGACGTCTCAAGCTGCCATAGGTAGAGAAAGAGGCAAAAAGATAGTAAAGAAAAGCAAATAAATACATAACTATTATTTTCTAGACCTGTCAAAAGTGTTCGAATGTATGGAAAATGTATCCCTTCTCAAAGCATAATCCGTGCCTAAGACGTGCTTAATAACTTCAAGTCATCCTGAAATGAAGAAATCTAGGATTAGCTTATCAGAAATTTTAGGGATACAAAAATTGCTGCGAAAAAATGTACCAAAACGTTCTCTGAAAAATGCACAAATGCTTGACTCAAATATATTCATTCTTATTTAGTATTTGGGGCTTTCTTAACTTTTCAATGAATGTAGCATTAACTTTTCTACATTTTATTTCTATATTACTTTTTATTGCTCTTTTTAAATGTAATAATTCAAATTTATTTCTTAGCATAAATATTCGAAGCATACTTATTGTATACTATTATTAAATATATCTTAGAAATATTTCTGAATATTTCTCGCACCAAACTCGAACTTTTTTAATCACTACTTCTTTTCAGCTAAAATCAATTTTACGTCATGGATATTTTTTTAATTAATTAAAACACTAGGAAGAAAAACGTATCAGAGGTTTTATTCCTTTATGATGAGGCATGCACTTGTAATGACAAACCTTTTTAAAAATTAATTTTATCCGAGTCTCAAGAAATTTTGTATTTTATATTTTCATAAATACTAAATATAGAATAATAAATTTGCTTCAACCAAAGGCACATAACAAGTATTTTTATTAATCTCTAATAAATTATAATATAAAATGAAACTATATTTTTAGAAATTACAAATTCTTGACTGCAAATTTTATTTCATCACATTATTTGAAAATGGATTCCAATGTATTTTAAGCAAATTCTTTTATGAAAAGTCTAAATATATAACCTAAGTAAATAAAGCCATATCCTAATTCACACACCAAATAGAGGCATTAAGAACCATTTAATAAAAATGTTCAGTATGGTCTGTTTAGTTAAGCAGAAAATAAAATAAGATCCAGATGATAAATGTAATTAAAAAAGAATAACGGTAAGAATAAAAAAGAATAATTATAACTATACCATTCTGTAAAGGGAATATTGCATGATAAAATAAAAGTAGTAAACAAAGTACATAGAAAGGAAATTCGATCTTTCATTAGTTATTTATTCAATGAATTGCAATAAAACAACTAATTTAACTTTTTTGATACAAATTTAGAAGCAAAAAGTAAGTAGTTAAGTAAAAATGCAAATTTATCTACATTTATACATAAGGAAAAAGTGAAAACATACTAAAATGCAATTTAAAACAAAAATAAGATACCTCTGTATTAAACTTTATTTTTAATTTCTCTAAATTTAATGTAGTATCGAAATTTAAATAGCGAGTTGTCTTTTTTTATAATTTTACTTCTTTTTGATATTTGTTAATTGATTTAGAATTATCGACAATTTTTAATCATTGTTGAAATGTTAGTTAGGAAACACCAGTTAAGGGTCTTAAATAGTAACTTCAATTCATAAAAAATATTTCTAAGCCCATTTATTTTTTAATAATTCTCTAACGTTAAATTCAATTTATTTCGAAGAATAGGATTTAGATATCTGTCAAACATCTTTAAGCAATAAATATTATTCATCGAAATAAGCAACAGCGCATTACGGTCAGAGATTTAGTCTGAATTCAATTTTGTTACAGAAAAATAGCTGCAATTCCTTTTCTGGTTAAAATAATTAGGTTAAATTCTTTGCCATTCATGGCGATATCTTTCGGAGAGCAGATTAATAGAAACATCATTAATAAAATTTACGCAATTTGCGGTAGTCAACAAACAAGCTCAGAAGATCTTAGTCTTTTCAGGGAATAATCTATTAATTTAAATTAATTGTTCATTCACTTGAATTAAATTATTTAATTATAAAGTTATAAAGTCATTATGTTTTTGCTTTTTCATTTACCATTATTTTTATTATGTCAGTAATGCGATTCGAATACCAGTAAATTTAATTCCTTCAAACATTTCATAAAGATATGATTTGGAAACTTAAAAGTTGACATAATTTACCAACTTAATATAAATTTACGACGAATAATTTTATACCATTATAATTTCTCAATTTATGAAAAAATATACAAAAAGGAACAAAAAAAAATGATATTCCGATTTCACTTCCCTGCTTTTATAGATGTCATTTCAATTTTTCTTGAAGTTCTTGAAAAAAAAAATAATGAGATAAAATGTTTTATTATGAAAACTGACTATTAATACATAAAAACTAATATAATAAAAATTTGGTTGTCATATTACTTAATTGTGTGGCACTGGAGAAAGTCTTAAGGAATTAAGCTGGAAAAAGAGTATATGTGAAATGTTTTCTATTCTTAGATGATTTTTCAATATTAACGAATATTTTAAGACATTAGATTGTAAACAATGTGATAATATTATTTTTATACAAATATATCTTTATTGAAATGAAGATTTAAAAATCTATTTCATTTATTTTGGTTTATGAAAGCGTTTTTGCACTTTATTTCTCTTATCTGTGATGATGTAATATTTTTTTTAATTAAGGCTGAAGAATGCGAAAAAGTTAATAAATAGACAATATTTTATATTAAGTAAAATGTATTTGCAATTTCATATCTGTGTACGAATACTTTCTTTAACAACTACATAAATTATCTATTGAAACAAACAATGTTTAATGAGGTATTAAATTAAATTTTACTTAAGAAGAAAAATAATAATTAAGATATAAATTTAAAAAAATAAAAAAGTCACTTTCAGTTTAAATTTGTATGCTTATATTTATAAAGTACTGACGTTAGAGCGGAATATTTCAAATTTCAAGAACTGAAAGGGTAAATGTTATTAAGATTTAGATAAGGCATATGAAATTAATTAAAGTTAAGTGACTTTTTCCTTCATAATAAAATGAACCTGAATATATAAGATTGTTTCATAATTTGCACAAAAAATATTCACTGTTTTATTCTGAGACGATAAATAAATACTAAAAACTAATATGTAAACATTTTTTCTAAAGTATATTTGGGAAGGAAATATATTTTCCACGAAAATATGTTTTCTACATTTTCAACAAATTTCAAAATTTCTGAAGCCTCTCTCAAATGTAAACATGTTTTTGAATTGAAATCTAAAAATGGAAACTTTATTAAATAATTCCATATTCTTGTTTATAATATTTGATACAAACTGTGGTGGTTTCAATTAAGTTGAGAAAAGGCACATAATTTTCAAAAATGTAGTCAAGATTATCCTATGGAAAAAGTTATTATTTTTAAGAAGGTAAGTCTTATGAAAAAGCATATCGCTTTCAAAAGGCTTAGATACATTCCTATATTTTGGATCTTCGATGAATGGTAACATTGAAAACATGGTAATGTTATCTTAGTTTTTATAAACCAAGAATAGAAGGGGATAAAGGTGGATAAAGAATAAATAAATTCTCAAATAATTTGAAAAAAAATAATTCTTGTTTATTTGAATAAATTAACTGTTTGAGATGTTTCATCATATGATCTTTTAAAAGGCTTCCATGGTTTTGGTATTACATAAGTAATCCGGCATAAGGATTAATAATTAAATATATATTGTTATATAGTTACTTTTTTTCAAATTGCAATAGTCAAAGAAAAACTTAAAAGACATTTGCTTCTTTTTAGTAATTAAAGAAATTTGATGAAGTAAAATAAAAATATGTTATGGAATATTTTCTCATAGGGTGTTTTATAATACATTGATGCAGTAGGTGTATGGTAAAAAGATCCACAGGCTCAACAGCAAAGAATGTTATTTTATTCCACTCAAAGTCGCGATGACAGAAACAACAAAACGCAGCTAAAAAATACACAAAAACAACATTTACTCTAAACAGCATTACTCAAGAAATAAAACAGCAGTGCTCAAATAGAATTCACTCATCTATTCGTTTGAGCTCAACTCAAATTCCTGACATAGATCTGTTGACAAGATAAAGAAGAAAAACTTCTATAACTAGCGTCTTACTTGATCGATTGTCATTATTTCTGTTCATTCCAGAATCTTCCATTTTAGTGCCAAAATCATTTAATGGTTGCTTAGTTTATCAACAATCCCGGGAGTCACTGACCCGACATCCACTCAATATTTATCAGAACTGTTTCTAACAAGAAAACAAGAAAACTCAGTGAACTGGGATGCAGTATTATAAATTTGCAACTATATATAACAATCAATTACAACGAAATGAGCAAAACATCTCTGAAACTTTCCATTTTATTGCAAATAAGATCTTAGGGTAATCCTAAATTCTTTTTTATATATAGATCTTGTTTGTTGAATCTTATAGAATACCGTTTTTTTTTTTAAATATAACCAATCACATAAGATATTACAAAACAAAACAAAATATTTTAAAATTTATACCTTATATTTTCAATCTTTTATGAATCATGGAATGTAATTTATTCAAAATAAAATAATACAACAAACTTCGGAATACTTTCAAGAATAAGTAATCTGTACTTATATCCCTGAATTCGATTTCCTACTTTACAATATTTATTACGAACAAGATATTTTCTTGGTCGTAATTTTACTTATAACTGGTATAATGGAATTTGAGAAACAACTTCGATGCTAACATCAATTCCGAAAATCCTTTCTGCTCTTGCCAAAGCACGTTTGTTTCACCATTTGCACTTGTCTTAGTTTCGTTTTGTAAATTATAAATGTGTCTCCCAAGGCAAAACGACATTCTTCTCGAAAACTATGCAGTCTGATACTGTCTCTGTTAATTTTGTTTTTGGGGAGATAAATCTGAATTGAGTCTGAGAGCTATAGTGAATACAAAAGAGTCGTTTTGAAGTTAACTTTTCCAAATATTATGTCTTGTAATAACACACATAAAACTATCGCTTAAATTAAGGTCATAAATATTTTGTTGGGATAGTTTAAAGTTAAATAGTCAATATTAATAGTGATATAGGGACAAAAAATGTGTTTCGGTTTGAGATGGTTTTATTATTTTTGACACAAATAAAATTATTTTTATTTTTTTATATTTAACTCAGAAATGTCTTAATATCTCATATTAAAGTGAAATAGAATGAATTAAAATTAAATAAATTTAAAAAATTGGTTAAAATTAGTTTTTTTACTTTAAATATTTTCTTGTATTATATACAAGGAATTTAAATAAAAAAATCATACGTTAAAGTCATTATTAATTTTTTAAAAAATATATTTCTTACATTTAACCATTAAATAGTTTTTGAATTTGACAACATAAAATCATTGAAAGACATTGCATTTCTTCAATATGCACTGAGCTGGATAATTATGAGATACACGCACAAGCATTATGACATATAAATAATATTTGCCGAATAAGTAAATGCTCACTTATGTGTATTCCAAAAATATTCTTTTAGTCTTTAAAACATATATAAATAGAAGCATTTTCCTGGAAAATTTTACAACAAATTAAAGTATCTCGATTGTGTGCCATAGTCTGAAAATTTATTTGGTCTTGAACGAATTTTTTATCTAAGAATAAAATATTTTATACGAAGTTGTCGTATTAATCAAATACCTTATTTTAATGATGTAGGTAGATTGATAGTTATAAAATGTGCGGAAGCATTTTGTATATTCTAACAAAACAAAATTAATTTTGGTCAGCAAATTTACTTCGTAAATGGGTTGTAGCATTCAAACATATTTCACAAAATACGATGCAAACTCGAGTACTAAGAAAGTAGTGTTTTGTAGAACTTAATATCTTTAATAATCAAGAAAGTTCAATACAACATCCACATATTCTATTTCTTAACTCATTATAAAAAAATTACGGGACAGAATTTACTTTTTTAAAAGTAAAATTCATAACCAAAAGAAACGATTTGCACAAATTACTTTCTTTCCTATCTCCTCGGGAAGTTTAATTCAGCTCATTTGTTTAAGTGCATAGAGGCGAAAGTTGTTAAAATGAAAAGTCCGTCTGTGAAGCTTAATTACCTTCGTTACCTTCGCCAAATGTGTCGCTAGTTACACCACTGTCGCCAAAACACAACGGCCATGTCGCTCACCCTTGATGGAATTTCGGCATACTTTGTCAGATGAAAGGCCCTAGAAAGTGTATCGCAATCCCTTGTCACAAGAATTGAAGGAGGTTTTAGAAATCTGATAAGCGGCCACAATGGCTTCCACTTTTTTTGTTGTTGTTTTTCTTTTTTTGTTCTTCCTGGCCGTAAAAAGGGGGAAAAAAAACATCTATCGAGCCAAATTTCTGCCCACTAAATCTTTAGACAAGAAAAAAAGTAATAAAAAAAAGAAAAGAAAAAGACCTGATTGGTGCTCGATAGCTTATTGATCACATGATAGATTCTGAGGAAGCAGAAACCATCAACTTATTTTTAAAGTCTAGTAACAACAACAAAAAAAAAAAAAAAAAATAGAAAAATAGGTCTTAAACCCCAAATTTGTATAATTTTAAAACAATTGTTACCTTTTCTAAATGAGAACAACTCTTATTTTACTGTCATTAAATTGGGCGTTTTCCATTCATGTTACATTTTATGAAATTTTATATTCATACAGCTTTTAGTCCAATTATAGTTAATGAATTCTTTGCACTGCACTATCTCATTAATACGAAATCACATGTCTATAGATGATTCATTAGAATCATTTAATGCTTCTTACAATTTTTGAAATTAAATACATTTAAATATCATATCAGACAAAGTAAATACATCAAAATTTGCAAATGCCCCATTATATAAAAAAAGTAATATATTATTAAAATACAATAAAATGTCTCTTAACAGGACTATTTAAATTTCAAACACCAAACATATGCTTAATTAAGATAGCTGATTTTGAAATGTTTCAGAGAATGTAATTACCATTTAATAATTATTATGGATTTAATGCTAAGGATTTTCTATTCATATTGCGCAGTTGAATATCTAATTTTCAATTAAGGAGTACGATATGACTTGAAACTATTTTTCATGTAATCAAACATTGTCACGGCATTTTCTGAATGGGCAGTCTTCTATAACATTCATTTTTGTGTATGTATTTCCTTCTTTATTTACTTTATATTCTACTCAAAAATTTGATCACATATTATATATAATCCTGTAGATTTGTAATATACTTAACACTAGGTTTACCAAGGGGTCATTTTGACCCCTCTGAGGAAACTGTCCGTCAATTTTGTCCAAGAAAAATATAGCCATATTTTATGAGAATATTTTTATTAATTTTTACTTACATTTATAAGATATATAATCATAAATATTACCTTTTCCTTTTTAATTTCGGAGGAATGTATATAGTATACCTATTTTTTGCAAAGGGGTCGTTTTGACCATTCGAATAAATTTGTTGAGAATACAAATATTTATATTTAAATATTTAACTGCTTGATAGGACGCACATAGATATAGGCATAGACATATATATATATATTAGTAAAATGTGTGTATATAAGAAGCAAGAAGACAAAGACAAAAGTCAGTCAGATAGCAGCTATAATATGTTGTTAGTAAGAAGAAGGGGGAGTCAATGTTTTGGTAGAAGATGATAGTAGAAGTCTTGAAGACCTAAATTAGAAAATAAACATTGTTTTTTTAATAAATAAACACAGAGGAACTGTCTTTTCATCACACCACATTTTAACAAATATATTAAAATATAAAAGGTTTTTTTTTACTAAAACTTCATAATAGATAGGTCAATATATATTTTTTCTAATAAAATACCGAAAGTGCTCATTTTGAACCCTTTTGGTAGATGCCAACTCATAGTAAACCTGGTGTTAAATGCTGTAAAATTTCCAATCATCACTTTAGAAATATGTCAAATATATTATTCTTTATATAAGGAACAATATTGTTAACATTTTTTATTGAATACATGTACGTTTATGCCTACATTTTATTTTCTATTTACCTTTTTTATATCCCTCAAAATCTTTGCGTTTAACGTGACTTTCCTCGCTTGTTGGTTTGCCAGATAAAAAATCTGCCATTTTTTCAATGAGTGCAATATCAAAACTGCGCAGTCGAAAATGCACATATGCATATTGTCTTTTATTCCTATATTTTCTACTATACGTATCCTTACTGTAGCCTGGGGGGGCAGGGAACTAACCATTTCCCCTTCCTTAAAATGAAATTTTGTATCTTATCTTAGGAGCTTAAGTGAAAAACGTTAATATTCAGGCCTTTTCATACTACACTGTAGAATCGATTTTATTTTCAAAACTATTATATCAGGAAGATATTACCAAGCATGCATGAAGATAAAATTTTTCCATGTCGGAACAAGATATTATAATAATACTACAATATTTAGCTACCTTATTCTTATTCGGTTGCAATATTAAAAATACAGAAAGCCTGCAAAATATTAAAAAAAATATTTTAAATATAAAATTCAAATGAAATTTAAAAATAACTGCTATAAAATAATAATTACTTGCCAACTTCATTTAAATCATATAGCTCAAAGAGCTTAACATTTCATAGTCAAAACTATCAAATAAACATTTGGATCATTTAAAAATATAAGAAAAATAAAGATAATTTGAAATGCAATATTGTCCTATTTTCAAATTTAAATATGTTCATTTGTTAGGGCTTTATTTTATCAATATGAGAAGTTCGTGTTTATTATTTTTACCCTGCAATGAATCGTGTAACCAATTGGCTACACATTATTTTTACCATTTATAAGCTTCATATAACTGCTTCAAATGTTTGTTGGAAATAAAGTGAATAAATGAGTGTTTAGAAAAAAAAAAGGTCTTTTGATAAAAATTGGTATAAAAGACCAATAAATGGTAATAATATTTAAGCTGGGAATTTGAAAAATAAAAAATTTCATGATGACTGCAATATAAATAGTTCTTACATTAAAAATACTTTTAATTTTTTTCATTGTAAAAATTTCATTAATAAAAAAGACTTTTATTTTTTAATGCACAATTGTTATAGTGTGATTTGTGTCAATAGGAGGTTGTTTAATTCATAATAAAGCTGTGTGGCATATTAAAATCCATAAAAATAAATTATAAAAAATAATTTTCTTAAATTATATGCGGTTATTCCAATCGTATTTTTTTGTAAAAATAATTATTTCATTCTAGAGTTAAATAGCAGTGAAAATTTTATATTAAATCATAAAAAACATCAAAAAAAATCCTTATATAGACTACATTTCGCGATATGTATCTGTATAAACCAATAAAACAGTGTTTGTAAATTTTTAATGCAATGTATTACTAAAAAAATGTATTTAAACCTATTTAATGATTCATTTTAACATTCTGAAGTAAAATTTATTTGCTATAAACAATGGGATTAATTAAATTTTATAAAAAGCCGTATGCAATTACATTATTCTATTTATGCTATAAATTGGTTATTAAAAATAATAATGGCGATTACTATTAATAATTACCAGTTATTAGTTATATTTAACGAATTTACTTCTAACCATAAAATATATACGGCTAATTTGGAAGAATAAAAAAATAAATAAATTCTTGATGAGAGTAAAGTATTGCACATTTTGTAGCTCTGTTCCATAAGCTTAAGGTAATAATAAGCTTAAAGTAGAAATAGAAAATATAAAATATATAAAAGCATTAATTTATAATTTATTCAATCATCACGATTTCTATTAAAAATTTCTATTATAATCTTTCAGGAATATTTTATGCGGTATATATTGGGTTATCATTTTTATGTAATCAGTTTTTAATTTTCAAAAACGTTTTATTTTTTCCGTTTTAAGGCTGTGTATCAGCCAATAAATTACAAGAAGGGAGGATCTAATATCTAAAAATAAATTCATTCAAAGAGTTATTGAATATTCTTATTGTATCCTAACGGTGTAAGATAATCTATTTGCTTTCCAAAAATTTATCATATTGTCAAATTTTATTTAAATGCTTTATAGATTGCCTGATATCAATATCTTCATCAGTCGGGTTCGTTTCTTCATAAATCTTCTACTGATTTAAAAGCTGACACCTGTTCTTTCCAATATGTCTCAAATCCCAAATGTGTATCAAAATGTACTTACTTTTTTAAAACTGGCTCACTTAAAACCATTGTTAATGAAAATATTGTGCAATTACTATATTTTATAGACAAATTTAACTACCTTATGCCTCAACTATATATCTTTCCCCCTTTCCGTTTTGTTGTGCACTACATGAGAGTTTTAAAATAATATACAGAATGGTGAACATTTCTTTTATTACAGAAGTAAATAAAAAAAAGCACTTTCAAGAGGAAAAAAAGTAAAAAAAAACTTTATTATAAAATAAAAGATCAGCATTAATATATATTCAGTACAACATTGAAATTGGATGCTAACTGTCGTATAAAACTGACAATTCATGAAATATTTTATATGAGCTTTCTACATATAATATTAAAATTAATTGCACTACGATAAGGTATAAGAGTTTTTAAAGAAGATAATGATAATAAATTTTTATACCAATCCCTTCTGGCGTTCAGCATGCGTCAGTTTAATTTCAATGAGTAATTTTTCCTTATAGTTTTTCGTGATTTTGTCAGCATAAAATGTTTCAAATTCAAAATTGTTATAAAATTAAATTCATGCTATTTAATATACCTTGCGCGATTTTATTAGACACACCATTTCCGGAAGAAGTCAAGTCGCTACTTCATATTTATATAAAAAAAATGACTATTTTTTGTAGTCACTCGCTATTTTAATGTTAATTAACATTATTTTGTAATTTAATGTGATGTTTGTTCATGCTATATTTACAAAATCTAACTATGTCTATATTATCATTTACGTATAAAGTATGTTCTTTCATAAGACCTGATCACTTATTTCTTGAAATAAATTACTAGACATTCTCTGAATAATTTATTAAGTCATGACTAAAGTTATTTAATGACTAAAAATTTTATGAAATAACAAATATGTGAACTTGAAAAATAAAAAAAAATATAATGTGATCATATATGATGCTACGATTGGCTTGTGATATTATTTAGTATTTCAGCTTCAATTAAAAAGCACATGTGTGTTGTGTGTGTGTGTGAAATAAATTATTTCTGAGTAATTGTAAAAGATACTCCAAACAATAGCCTTTTTTCATATTATTATAGTCAACTATCTCAATATTTTCTAGGAAATAAACTCAATCATAATAAAATAAAAATTCCCTCTCTAATTCGGCATAAATGCACTTCACGTTTAAAGTAGCTTTTAAGAAAATACCAAAGATCAATTTTTATGGCCGCTTAAAATACTGCATTAATTCTTAGAATATTTTCTTTGAAAATAATATTGTTTGGAATAATCTGAAAGGAAAATAATAAGTTTCTTATAAAAATAATTTGGAATAATTTTTAAACCGCATTTCATTTTTTTGAACATAAAAATGTATGTTAGATTATTTGGCTGGAATCAAAACTGTATTAAAAATGGGGCTAATTCACAGTTAAATTTTAAATGACTTTTTTAATGAAATGCGCAGTATTCTTAAAATTATGAGAATTATTTTCATATTTTTTGTTTGTTTTGTTAAGTAAATAGCTACAAAATTGCAAAAATGATATCTTTGAAATTCATGGTTTCAATAGTTAAAATATTTAGACGAAAAAATTTTACTAAAAATCTGACGGATACAAAAATGACCTATCCTATCAGAATTTCAGAATTAATTACAAATTATCTCAGATAAGTGAGAGAAATATAAAATTTCAGATCATTCTTATTCAAGAAAGGATTCGATTTTAAAACTCTGTACTTAACAATATGATTTAAAAATTTAAATCTAAAATTTAAAATATCTCAAGCGTAGTCGAATATTAATCTTTATAGTATAAAATGGCAAAATAAATTTACTTGCGCATTACAACATATTAAAGATATCAAAAAGAAAGTGTCAAATTTATTCCCTTTTCCTTGTTATTTGTTTTTTTGGATTAATTTTTTATGTCATTTCTATGATTTTTTTTAATGAAAACTAGAAATGAATAAAATATTTTCAATACAGCAAAGGATATATACAACAATAGTAATACTGCAAACAAATAAAATTCCTTTTAAATATTAGCAGATTTATCTATCTTTAAAAGCGTTTTATTTATTTATGATTAAAATAAGGAAAGAAATTCTCTAAATTCTATTCATAAATGCGATCACGATTTTTGCAAAATTGGTTTCAGAAAAGTAATTTTAAAATACTCTTTAACTTGAAATAACTGAAAAATGTATATTGCATTTTAAAATTAACTATTCACGAGAACACATGTGCCATTCTCTACCTTTTGTTTATTATTTTTCAACATAGCTTTGCTGACTGTCTCTTAAAAACTTCACAGTTCTACATGTTAAAATTTCGAATCAAATTTCTGACATTAAACAAATCAATGTTCTCTGAAAGGCAACAGTTATATCGTTTCACTTTGATTGAATAACGAACTGAAATTGAATTTCATACCGTTTCTTTCATGATGTTTTATAATTTTGAATTTATTTATATTCAATTATCATTTTGAGCTAACATTGAAAGGGTATTATAAAATGAAATTAGTTCAATGAAGTTTTACTTTCTAATTCATTCTAAAATATATACCCAAGCTATTTCAAAATAATATGTAATATGCCAGATAATTTTGAATTTATCTACTTTTAATTTTCATTTTAACCAACATTGAAATGGTATTATAAAATGAAATTAGTATCATAAAGTTTTCTTTCTGATTCATTCTAAAGCATATAGCCGAAATATTTAGAAATAATAATAATGTGAAAATCACTAGAATTTTTATTAACTGTAATGCAAATATATACTTAACAATTAATTTATTATATTTCTGTTAAAATAATTCTTCTAATTTATCTAGTAAATAAGAGAATCAGTTTACTACAATCAACTGAAACAGAAATTAAGAGTCATTAAGAACTGTGCTATCAATCTGATAGAGCATGCGTCCCAAGCTGTAAAATCTTTGTCTTTCAAAATCTTTTAAAAATTAAAAATTCTTTAATTTGTAATTAATTTTAAAACATATACCCAAGGTATTTCAATCTATAGCATATACCCAAGCTATTTCAATATAAAAATAATATGAAATTCACCAGTATTTGTCTTAACTGTAATGCAAATATATACTTAAACTTTAATTTAAAATGTTTCTGTAAGAAAAATTTTTCAAATTAATCTAGTTATTTAGAGTATCAATTTGTCAAATCTAAATTTAAGGTAAATTATACCACTAAGTATTGCGTCCTCATTCTGATAGATCATGCGTCTCAAGTTGGAATATCTTTGTCTCTCAAAATATCTTAAGTATTAAAAATTATGGGTTTCAATCCATTTATTGACTAAACATACTGATATCAAATATAAAATGATTAAAGACAGCTGAGCAGATGCATGAAACAATAATTTAAGCAATTTAATATGCAGGTATTTTATTTGTTCATATATCTCTTGAGCCAAATCATGCAATCTTAAACTTATATTCAAGCTCATTACATTTTGCTAGAGCTGCCAAAATTAATGCTGATGGAAACAAAACAAATTGCAATTCATTTAAAGATTTTTCGAACGTTCTTAAAACTTGCAGTATGAGCAAAATATTTTTGCAACATCCATGTCTACTTTTAAATAACTAATTTAAAATAATTAACTTTCAGAAGTTGATTAAATTTGCTTCACATATATAAAGGAAATCTAAATTTTGCAATGCTTGAAACACAAATTAAATCTTTTCTTCTTTGGGCGGAAAAATTACTAGAAAAAAAATCGCCAGTTTACTATAATTTAGGATTTGCTGTTCTAGATGCAAAATTTGACTCCTTTGCTTGTAAACTTACCCTTCCTTGATCAATCTGCCATTCTGCCAAACAGTCGATACCTCAACTTAGTTACGAAAGCATCAGTTAAACAGAAATTTGGTTAGCTAATAGCCTCGGTTGGTGCAGTTGCCTCATTCGTATGCTTAAAGGAAGTTACCACAGATAATTTAATTATGGCACTCGATCGTTGAAACGGATCCAGGACTCGCTAGTGCGTGGAATAAAACGCGACTCGTTAATGCTAAATGAACGGATCTCTTTTCCGGATTCGTGCGGTTGGATGAATTGCTGTCTTTTCGGATTATGGTCGACAACTAGGAATCGTCACGCTCAGGCGAGTGGTTGTTATTGTTCCATTTGATGGAACCTTTTGAATCGGACCCTTTGGCCTTGCTAAGAGAGCGGAATGAAAGGTAGGAGAGAACCGTAAAGTCAATATTAGATTTCCCTATCTTATTCCAGTTCTTCTCTCAGCAGACGAAAATTAAACCTCTCTAAAGGATGGCTAAAATTTGTCTTGAAGGAATTCGAATAAGACTGCTTCGTTCCAATTTGTGGGAGCAGCTTTCAAATAATTTTGCGTTTAAAATGTCAAGTAGTCTCGAATGAAATTTTTTGTTTCAAGGAAATTTATGTGCAAGTGCCCTTGTATTCACTTTCAGAAGATTTTGTGTTTTGAACTCGAATAAATATGATTATGGAATTCAGGAGGAAAAATTATCTAATTTTTAATTAAAAATAATATTTATGAAAACTCTCTGAGAATAGAATTTTTTATTCCACTTTAAACAAAAGATTAACATTCTAAGTAATATATCCATTACTTTTTCAAGTTAAAAATAGTAATAATGTAAGATTCTTAGGTGTCAGTCTTCCATTACTTTCCTCTTCTTTTGTATCAATGTACAAATATCTTTTAGTCCAACCTTGCATGGAAAAAAAAATTATTTATTGAATGTTATCAATTGTGGAACATTAATTGTGAGCTTTAAAAGTAAGGATAAAGAATTATAATTTTGTTAACTATCCTATTCACTAAATAGACTATTTTTTCTGTTTACAAATCAATAATATTTAAATTAAAAATATAAAACCTCAGAATGGAAATATCCATATGGAGAATGCAGTATTATATAGGATTTTAAATAGTAGAATCAATGGAACTACGAATAACTAGAATTAGTAATAGTTTAAGTGATTCAAATTAGAAAATACATCCTGTCATTTCTTAAAAACATTAATTGAACAATTAGAATTTATAACAAAAATAACTGAACATTTACTTCAGTGTTTATCTGCAGTTACAGCAGTTATCTGTTGTAATATTGAATAGCGTAATCCTCAAAAAAAAAATGCTGTAATGCGATTATCCTACTAGTTCAAGCAATATTTTCCAGACTCTATGATAAAATGTATATAAGTGGAATCAAAACTTATATTTCTTTTGTTGCTCTGTACACTGTTTTAAGGGAACGCTGTTATTTTAAAACAGAAAATACTCATGAGCATATGAATATGATATGCAGGGTGATTTTAAAATCATTGGATGAATTGTAAATGTATGTGGAACATATAGAAGTAAGTAACTTTTGCAAATGGGTCTCAAATGCTAAGAGGTGAGTGAATTCCATGTGTATCCTGGCCAATAAAATAAGCATAAAAAATGCTCTTAATAAATTGTACATATTGATCTTAAAGATTAATACAATGGTGATAAGACAAGAACATATTTGCAGTAATGATTTTACTAAAACAGTAAAAATTATATAATGAAAGATAGGATAAAAATAATAATAAAAAAAACTTTCGAGTACTTGGCTTTCGAAAATTCAAATTACTTGGTGTCTGAATCCGTACATGTTTTGAAAACTGTTATCCATGTAGTAGTGATTTTATTCTATTGTAAATTCTTGTTAAATTCATCCTGTATTACACACATTACCTGGTAACGCGCTCCTTTTAATTAATTAATAAAAAAAAGATTCTTGTATAACCGTCCAAAATTTCATTTTAATATTATTATGTTTATGCAAACCCTAAATCATTCCTTAAATTTCTCACATAATTCTAAAGTCACCTAGAAGACTTAAAACGTATGGAATGAGATTTCAATTTTCAGATGTAATTTGGAGAAAACCTACTAAAATGTGACGAAATTGCGAAAATTTTACAAATTATAATTTAAGTTTTCATATCATCTTGCTTGATCTAAGAACGATCAATTATATAATTTGTTACTAGAAGCGAATAAAATTTTAGAAATAAGATATGAAGCTTCTTTTTCTGATATTGTTCGGTGGCAAAAACATAATTTAAATGTTGTGAAATTCCTCATTCTGATGAATTTTGTGAAAACTAAGTTCAATTTAATAAATATGTTTATTTAGCAAATGATTTTTTACAAAAAAAATTTTATCATGTAAGACCTAAACTGAACTTTTTCTGAAATCCTGTCACAATTTTTAAAGTTAAAAGCATTGTCAAACTTTATATTTATGTTTGGCAACACTTTTTGTTTTTAAATTCACAACTTATTATGATTTGATATAATCATTTTTTACCATACTACTTTTAATAGTAGTTGATATAAAAGCACTATTTATGTCCCACTCTAAATTAAAAAGTAGAATTGAAAAAAAAATTGTGAATTTAAAAGATAGTTTTCACACTGAAAAGATGCTTTACTTTTATATATTTTATCTTAATTTTTATGTTATTCATTTTTATTTCCAACTATTTTTAATATTTTTTTTCATTCAGTAATCTTCAAACATATGAAATGGAATTACCAGTAATTAATTAATTATATTTATACGCAATTACAATGAATTACCGTATGGCTGTCGGTGTCCTGTCATAGGGGTAGCGTGTTTTTTCCGTTATCTAGGCGTCCTGGGTTTAGAATCCCGGTTCGGGCATGGTTGTTTTTCAACTGTTCTATCTGTGAAATGTGTGATTGTGCCCCCCCCCCTTGTAAAAAGGGGTTGTGTAAGCGAATGTGATGCGTGAATAGCTAAGACGTACTCTTGGCCTTAGTTGGCGCTACTAAAGATAAGAGATGCTCCCTTAGCTAAAACTCGCTGACTTCGTCAGAGAGCTTGTCCATGGCAAGTGCCCTTAGAAATAACAACAACCTTATGGCTTTATAATATAGAATTGCTGTGTATCTTTATGCAAATGTTTTTAAATGTCAAGCTCCACGCTACGTTTTGATACAATTAAAACGCAAAATGTCTTGCAAAACTTTCTAAATGCTTGCTTTCAGTTTTATAACGAAGTAAAACTAATATTTTGAAATTTCAAATTTATTTGCAACCATTATATTATAAAAATAATAGAGAAAAATATATTTTTTCTATTACGATTAACATTAAGCAGACAGTTTGATGTAGGTTGATCACTGATTTCTATAACTTCATGTTTTCAAGTATTCAAAAGTAGACAAAAACAAATTATATATAAAAAAATGTTTTTTTAACAAACTTAATGATTTCAGAGCCTTGCAAAAGTTTAGTTAAATTATTATCATTAAATCAATTTTTATCATTAACACAGAGAATTTTATAGAAATAATTTTAATTTTAATAAAAAAATGGTAAGCAGGCTTAAAACTTTGTATGAAGTTATGATAAGTTATTCTTTAAACGTCTCTTATTCGTATTCATATGTCAACAAGAACTCGAAACTTATGCAATCGATATTACTTAATATTTAACCATAGATTTTTCTTTTAAACACAATAGTAAGTAATTTATTACTTTTAAATGTAAATATCTTATTCATAATCATAAATAAACAAGACTTAGAATCTAATTTATTATTATAGATAAATATTTAACTATATATTTTCTTTCACACAGAATTATTAGCCGATTAAAATAAAACATTCTGTATTCTAATGCAGGCAAATAATATAATATGCTTTTTTTCTGCAATAAAAATCTAGATAAATAATCGCAAAATAATAATAACTTAAAAATAGAATTGCTTATTTTCTTAGATTTTATCAATTAATCAAACTATTTAAAATCATTCTTCATTTTATCTAAACTCTCTACCTATGTTATATCTTAAAGAGTTTTAACAATAAAATAGAAATTTTATTTAAAGAAAAACGAAACTTTTTCAGTAAATTTTAGCAAAAAAAAAAAAAAAAAATAGACGCTGTATATCTGATTTGATAAAACAAAACATTATGTCATCAAAACAGTAACTTCCCACGCAAACCACAGTGCGAAATGGAAAACTAAATTTGGAGTTTCCCAGACTCTGTGAAAGAAAAAAAAACTGCGTAGAGAGCAGGGTATAAAAGCAGCCTTTCCTAAATTTGCTTGCCTAAAGTGGGGCCGAGTTACGTGCGCCACTGCAAACTTCTTGAATGCTTTTACGATCACCTCTGAAATAGTCTACTGCTCTTACACACTGAGGGATAGAGAAAAAAAAGTTACAAACAAAAGCATACAATGGAAAATAATGGCTCGAATCACGATCTTTGAAAATAAACATCATGTGTCTTTTTTCCCATTCCATGCGTTCTGCTGTTTTAAAAACTAATTTCGATTCGCTGTTGCCAAAAAGGAAACGATGGAAGAGGGAGGGGCAAGGAGTTTTCCCCGCCTCCCACTATCTATCTCTCTCTCTCTCTTCCCAAGAAACATGTAAAGAAAAGAGTACGTTTTCCTCTCATTTTGAGAAAATATTAATTCAAAAAATAATTTTAATGCTTTAACTTTTCTTCCAGAAGCAAAAATTATTGTGCCGGGTGCTTTCTTAATGATTTTTCTCTCCCTCTTCCCCCTCCTTGTCCTTTTTACAGTAATTTATCAATAACTCGATAGGAGGGAAACGAATCTTTATTCAAACGAAACGCTTTCAAGTAGCGAACGAACTAAAATTGAACGAAAAATTTTGGTGATGTTATGGGGTGTGTGGGTAGGGTGGTAGCAGAAAGGTTTTCAAACTGTAAGTCGTAATTTTCACCAAAACTCGTTTCTTTCCTTTCTTTTTTTCACCCCCTTCCTGAACAGCAATCATTCTTTCCTTTCATGGGAAAGGAAATTAAAATCTGCGATATCGACTTGGGGCTACACTGAAAATGTACGAGCTCTTAATGCCTTTCATATTTTTTCCCATCTTTTTTCGTTTTTCACCACGTCCATATTGCCCTTTTCCCCGAAGGGTATGTAGGGAAAGATGCCCTTTTCATATTGGATTGATTTGCTTTATATTTATAGGAATCCCTGGACAAGAAAGAGAGAAGCGCTGTATTGGTCCGAGAGGAACTTAACGATTAAGTCTTGACGAGTCAGAAGAATTTTTCAGATATTTTCAGTTGCGATTTTTTTTCTTTCAAATTTGTCATATTTCTGAAGAATAAAATACTAAAAGAAATTAGTACAAACTCTATAAGTTTCTCAAAGTCTGTGAAAATTTGTAATGTTGAATGCAATCGTGAAAATACCAAATAGTTTTGAGAAGTTTCTTGGTTAATCAAGAGGATTTCAAGAAGAAGAAATGTTTCTTGAAAATAGATTTTAACTATTGTCACAGCATCAAAAGTTTGAATTCTTGTCGATACTTAATAACTTATAATATAAACTACTTAATACTTCTAAATAGCAAACTTTCATTTAACTACTTCTTGTATAAAGAAAAATAATTCTGAATGAAAACAATATAAACAAAGCATGAACAAAAAGTAATACTAATTTAATAAAGAAACAAAATGCATTATTAATTTTTATATGAATGCGAAATTTTTATCAGATAGAGCGTATATTTTCTGTACAAACCTCCAAATTAAATACTATTCTTAATTCTTAGGTGAAAAAAAAGAGATTAATTTCCCACCATAAAAACTCCTTCTTTAGGCTATCAGTTATATTATGCGCAGGCATTCCTTAAGTCAGAAGTTACTTTTAGAAAAATATTAATGAATAATATTTTTTTTCGTAACCTACGAGAAAAATCCTTATACACAATAGTGGTCAAAGGAAATTCAATATTACTTATATGCCAAAAACACTCTTTCTTACACAAGATAGATGTAATCATATAAAAGAAGGAGAAAAAGTAAAATAGATGATGCAGTTTAACTTGCTCTTTCATACCTCTTATATGCCAAAAACACTCTTTCTTACATAAGATGGATATAACCACATAAAAGAAGGAGAAAAAGTAAAATAATTGATGCAGTCTAACTTGCTCTTTCATACCTCTTATATGCCAAAAACACTCTTTCTTACACAAGAGGGATGAAATCACATAAAAGAAGGAGAAAAAGTAAAGTCGATGATGCATTTTAACTTGCTCTTTCATACATTTTATATGCCAAAAACACTCTTTCTTACACAAGATGGATGTAATCACATAAAAGAAGGAGAAAAAGTAAAATAGATGA
>JAPMOR010118627.1:0-19214 GCA_026543865.1 Argiope aurantia | reverse complement strand
TTTGTTGGTAAATCTGCAATTATTAACATATTTGGAATTTATATTTTCCCAATTAAGGTCATCTCCCTCATATAGTGACGCTAAAGCCAGTACTGTTTCTAATCTCCTTCGCTTCAGGAACACATCGAGCGCTTCCTACAGAAGCTGCTGTAAAATAAAAGATTTCAAACTATTTCTCTAATTCCCCGCCGCTCTTACCGTGTCGGGTTGGATGACAAAGTGAAATTCTTCCCGGCCGATGACAAAGTGCATTCGCTGGTGCGCACAACTTGCCTTTCTAATTCATTAGCTCACATGTGCACGCTTCCCCGACTTTTAAAAGACCGAAAGAAGAGGCGCGTCTAGTTTTCTAATGGAGAGTTCTGTGTGTGCCGACATTTTTCGGTTTATTTCGGCCTTTGTGTAGACCACATTCAGCCTTCAAAGGATTCTAGTATGCTCCTCATGTGTGCTGGATTCGCTGGAGCTGGAAAGGTCCAGGAATGAGATTATTGCGATTCACTTTGTTGTGGACTTTCGCCGCGCTCTCGGTTTCTGTAAAGGAGCTTTATTTTAAAATTTAATAGTGATATTTGCATTTTACAAAATTTGAAACAAATTGAAGGTGAAATGTTGTGTTTAATATTCTTAACTTACAGAATTAGTCAAGGAGATACTAGTTTTGGTACAAAAACTGCGATTGTAATTGTTTATAATTTGAATTTTGAATTTTTTTAAACGCTTTCATTTAATTTGATTTGTTTCATGTTTATGACGGAAATGAAATGTTGTGATTCCTTTTGTGATAGACTTTTGAAATCGTGTATCCTAGTATGGTCTTGATGAAACTATATTAAATTTAATATTTTCTGAACTTAATTATAATTTAATCGATAAATCAAATTAAATTTTGATTTCGGTATCTGGTAGTCATCTTATATAATTATGTTTTGCCAGTGAATTTTGAAAAGTTGTTTTCAGGATTACGAAGTAGAAAATAACGAAATCGGAATCTCTTCTTTAGTAAAACTAAACTAACTAAATCAAAATCAACTTTTTAACACACTAAGCTAATTAAATCAAAATCTACTTTTTAGCACACTAATAAATTTGCTATCGGTTTATTTATATCATTTTAACCCGAAATAAATAGAAACTCTACTTTCTATTGTGTACTATACAGCCAGCTGAGATAAATTAAAACTATGTAGTTTTAAACTCATTATAAAAATAAACTAATGGGTGATTTTTAAGTTCGAAATTTGAATTAATTTGAAAATTACGTTACAAGTTTCAATGATAGATTGAATTAACTATTTATTAGCTTATTTTAGAAGTTAATAATTTATTTTTAAATTTTATCCAATCATCAGTAACAAATCAGCTTTCCTGCAAAATGCTTCCTCTTACGTCATGTAATCCCGTCTACTTATTCCGTCACCCCCGAATGACCAATCATAAGAAACTATCAGTTTCAAGCATAAACTGATATAATCAGCATCTAGCCGCAATGGCTCTGTGGTAAGACTTCGGCTGCGGAACCGGAGGATTCATGTTCGAGGCTCGATTCCTCTGAAAAATCGTGTAAGCAGGTCTGATGCTCGTTAAATCCGTCCGGATCATCATCTTCCTGCTTGTGTTTCGCTGGAGTTTGAAGAGTTTGTGCCAACTAATGTGTCGTCCTCATCATCTGACCGCGGTTCAAAATTGCAAGATCAGTTGCAAATTAGCCGTAGTGTTGCTGGAAGGTTAATATAAGTGAAATGAAAATATAATCAGCATCGCCAACGTACAATCACATTCCGCCTTTTAATCGGAGAAAAAATACTCATTTCCTAGAATCGCAAACCAGCAGTCACTTCCCCCCTCTCCTCCTTACCAAGGAATTCAAAATATAATTTAAGCAATATGTTTTATTTAAACCTCTCCATTTTTATCAAAGCCCACATCTGAAGAAAAACTTCGGAGAATTTCAGTTTTTACTGGGCATTAGGACAAGAGGAAACAAAAGAACCTGGAATTCGTGTTTCTAGTTGGATATAAATGGAATATGCATCAAATAGACACACGTTTCTCAAGGTACAGGTTATGGTGGTTATCTGGAAAAAATGAGAAAATCAATATATAGGGTGCCTACATTTCTTTTTATGTTTATGGTTTTAAACCTTTGTGCCTTGATTTTCATTGTGATGAATGCAGAACTTTTAAAAACTGAACTGAAAATGTTGAATTTATGAGCCTTATATTTAGTAAAATGTTCTTGATACTCTAATAATTTAAATAAAAAATCCATTCTTCTTAAAGTAATAGTCATAAAGTATTGAAAATCGAGAAAAATCTTAGGGAATCTCTCACTAGTTGAAATATGCACCTTTGTGTTACTTTTTAAAATTCTTTAGTTAAATTTGTGTCAGCCCATTTAAATAACTATGGTTACTCAATTTTAGTCAAAAACGAATTATGTTTTAAAATTTCAACATTGTTTTTATTAAATATGATGAGACAGGATTGGTAGACTTTAAAAAAAGCAGTTATTTTCAGACATATAATTATTAGCTCAAACAATCCAAAATATAATTTAGAATATTAAACGACAGCAATTGCATAGATGAATGAATTCAATTACTTCAGAAAAAAAACAGAATAAAATGATTTTATTTTCTAATGCTTATTCAAGTTAACATTTAAAGTGCATATCATCATCTTACCTTCGAATATTCCTCAAAAACAAACATTCCTATCTTCAAAACAATTTTGCCACACAAATCACTTAATCCTTCTTAATAATTCCAAAACGCAAATGATAAAGTCATCGGTTGCAAGGATTGTATTAAATTTCTCGACCAGCCGCATTCCATTTCATTCCGTAGGCCAAATACATATCCTTTCTCCCTAAACCGTTGAGCAAACATTCGCCCCTTTTGAGGGCTCAAACAAACACAAATTTTGCTCTGCCCGAGTTAAAGCTAGATAGGCATGAAAACGTGGCATACAAATAATTAGCTTCCGCTGCCTTGCACACAGCTTATAAAATATCTTCTCGGCCCTTGAACACAGTAAACGGGGTGGAAGATTTGATATAGAGCTCGCCGACAGCGGCGCTTCTTGGAAAAAAAGAATAAAATGCCCTGTTAGGCTTAAAAGTTTTGTTCCAGTGTAAGCTCGTATTATGAATTCAATCTTACTTCGTCTTAACAGATTTAAATATCAGCAGTTATGTGTAGATCCTAAGGATTATTTTTCGTGTAAGGGTTGATTTAATTTTCTTGACCGATGTTCCTTTTAGTTTCGCAACTGTAGAAATGATGAATATCTTTTTTTTATTTCTCATGCAGGAAAAATATAAAGAAAAAGTTCAAAAAATTCGTATTCGGCATTTCGACGAATTCTCAATTTTAGGCCTACACGAAACAATAAAAATGCGTAATTAATTTCAAAAATATATTTTTGAAATTACGTTTATTTATTTATGAATGTGATGACTCAACAGAAATTTAAGAAAAAAAGGGCGAAATTTGGTTCGTGCAGTTTTACATCAAGTTTGTAGATTTCTATAAATTTTTCAGGACATTCCTTCAGATGAAGTCAGATCTGGGCCAAATCGGAAGTCAATCGAAATGCAGACACAGTTTAAACCCGTTTATGTATTGAACATACTAGATTCACCCATCTTCACTTGCTGCTGGGACCGCGGTAGCCTGGTGGATAGGTCTCATCTTCGAGATCGGAGGGTTCCGAGTTCGAGGCACGATTTCACCAAAGAACCGTCGTGTAACATTAAATCCGCTGGTGCCAAAAATCCTCCCACTGGTGTGGTGCGGAAGCTTGGAGAGGGAAGGGGTTCCAGCTCAGGTGTCATCCATGGTATCTGACCCTGGTTCAAAATTACGAGGTGCGTTCCCAAATAGTTCTAGTGTTACTTTAAAAAGGGACTTTAATATAACTAAATTGAACTTCACCTGTTACTGGGTCAACAACCACTTCTACGTGACTGTCAAATGTCTGCCCAACATATACTGTCAGAATGCCCAAATTTCAACGCTCAGCGTTTGCAACTTTTTTTCAAAAGTCGGAATACTTCATTATCTTTTTTACTTGGTATGGTACCACATGCTCAAATTTTTGTATTTTTTAAGTCTATAAAATTTTATTCACTCATTTTAAATCTTTTTTTTGTATTTTTTAAGTACTCTTATACATTATTCGCCTTTTTATTATTTTACATTGATATGATTTTAACTCTGATTTGACGCAGCATAGTCAAAACCATGGCTCTTGCGGTAAAGAAAAAAAATCCAAACAAACCAAACAACACCAGATTAAGTCTGCCTTCTCTGGTGTCTGGATAAAGTGAAGACATTAAGTATAAACCGAGCTGTGTTAGATGAATACAATTTATGAGTTAATTTAAAACTTTACGTAAAATTACGTATCAAATTTAAAATCAAATCGAACAAAAGATTAATCGGTCTGCACTTTCATAAGCATGTAAACACGTTACTCAAAATCACAATAACTTAAATCGATGGTATTTTATGACAACAATTGTAGTTCAGTATCCATTTTTGGTCACAATCGGTCGAGGGGAAAAAAAGGGTCCAAAATATACATTCAATGTTTTGGTGATCAGTATTAACAGCACCCTCTAGCGATTAAAGTGAACTGATTGCTAAAAATTTACGAATGGTCGCACTCTAACAGTTTCTTTCATAAGTATAGTTTTTAATTTACATGCTATTAATAATACAACAACTTGAAAACCGAACTTCGGTC
Source organism: Argiope aurantia (assembly GCA_026543865.1). NCBI lineage: Eukaryota > Metazoa > Arthropoda > Arachnida > Araneae > Araneidae > Argiope > Argiope aurantia. The sequence continues at coordinate 14,462 of JAPMOR010118627.1, read as the reverse complement.
GACAATTTTCTTTTTTTTTTAATCGTGTTTTTTCGGAAAAAATATTTAGATACGAATCACATACTGATTACATGTGAATATTTTTCAATATTGCCTCATCTCACATCCATCAGCGCCATCTCAGAAATTTTTGAAGTACCAGTAAGTTATCATCCTATGGCAACAATGCAAGTATCCCAAAAAATTACGAGATGGCACTATATAGCATTGTTAGCATGAGATATATAGAAAAAGGCTCTAATAATAAAAAAAATTAGTTTTTTGTAAAGTCATATCACTGACTCTCCGACCTGCCCGAAGACTCACGGCAAAAGAATACTGAATGACCGGACCGCTGCAACAGCAACACTGGCGGGAACTGTGGTTGAGTCCTAAGGCCCATCACCGGCCATGGTACAACCCTTCCAGAAGGAAATACGTCCTGTCATCGATGGGAAGAGTCAGATTCCCCACCTATTTATGTACCCACCAGGGTAGCGAGATCCAACCGCCGTACCGAAAGCATCTCATCCTCATTTCGAGGTGCCCCCATGGGGGTTCTGAGTTTTTTTGTAAAATCGGGTTTTTTAGGTAGGGCACCTATATAGATAAACTTAAGAAGCAAAAATTTTAAATATAAACACATAAGAAAGAAAATAAAGCAAAAAGCGCTAGGACATGCAACACATGAGCCATTCATGTTGTTTTGACTACTATACTGCACTGCCCACACTTCGAAGCTAAAGTATTTATAGATTCTGATAGTTATAAAAAATTTCTGTATAAAATCGATTTTTTTTTCAGGAAAGACACCTATATAGATAAACTTAAAAAGTAAAACGTTATCTAAACATAAAATTTTATTCAAAACATTAGAGCCGTTTTCGAGATACACGAAATATATTTACAATGCACAAGAATTGCTCGTTTAACGTTATAAAAAAAACGAAATCTAATTGAATTGCAAACGCGGGATCGAACATGAGAAAAATGCATAATCATCCGAAGCCCTGACTACTATTCCATCTCTGATATGCTTGTGCGGATCATGTATGGCCACATGTCAATATTTAGTTATAAAAACTGCATTTGTGTGTGTAAAATCGAGCTTTTTCAGGAAAGACGTATAGATAAAGTTAAAAAGCAAAACTATCTGAATATAAAATTTGATCCAAATCATTAGAGCCGTTTCGAGATGCACAAAATAAATAAATAAATGTATATATATATCTATACAAGAATTGCTCTTTTAAAGTTATAAAATAATTATATAGACAATATGCGAGAAAGTTTCAGGACAACAACTCCCTCTAGTTCTTGATGTGTAAGAAGAAAACTTTATTTTTCACTCATTTCTTTACAAAAAACATGCTTCTCTACAACAAATGGAGAGAAAAAGGGCAATACTTAATTTGCATTTACTACAGAAAGGGAATATTTTTAATCGGAAGAGATTTTTTTAACATCTAGATATTGTGCTTAACATTTTCTTCTTATTTATGACGCGAGAATCTTAAGAAAGGATTTGCTAATTCAAAATATTTTTTGTGATCCTGCATATTGCACTTTGTACTTCATTTGGCATCCAATTTAGAAATGACACGTATTCGCTGAGATAATGAAATTCATCCTCATTATTATGATTATTCCACTCATCATCATTCCCCTTTCGGGAATTTTCTTAATTGGACTGCAAAGGAATTTTTAAACAGTGATGAATTAAAAAAACAGTGGAATAATTTTATTTCTTTTCATTTTATTTAATCGGAAAATAATTAAATTTCAATTGTACTCTCGAATTTAAATATCTGAAATTTAAAAAAGGCTCGTTAGTATTCATGTCTTTTACTTCTTGAAGAAATTTATCTTATTATTTTTTGTTGTGCCATTGTTTACACAAGAAACAAAACTATCAACGGATAAAATTCTCCCATACTTGAATTGAAATTCTATTATTTACTTTAAATACTATGCTCAATCTGTTAACCTTCTTTTAAAAGTAATTCTCTCGGCAAGCTGAAAGGCTAAGCTAGATTCCTGTATATCTGAGTTACTGTTTGGCATCATAAATTGTTGATGTTAGAAAAAATCAAAATTAGGGCATGAAAAATCCCCTAACTTTTTTGAAGTACTTGCATCTCTCGAAAGACTTTTGTTTTGAAAGTTGTTCGTCTTAATGTGGCGCTCACTTGGATAATAGGGATTAAGTTTTCTATCTTCAATATTAAGAAAGTTATAGTGAAATGGAAATTTCAATCCTCCACCATTTCCATCCCCTTTCAGCTAGATGGACTATTTACGAACTCATCCGACTATAAACTTTTGAACGAAGGGGTGGTTTTTGAGTTCTAGGGACATGATCGGTGAAAAACTAAAGAATTTTTCCTGAACTCTTGTCATAACAATTGCAATAGGTAGTTTTCCTGTAGAAATCTACCTAAAAGAAACAGAGAAATAATCTTTATATAAGTTCTTACCAGTATTTGATGATTTAGAAATGCACATTACTCCACTCATTTCAAAGAATGTTCATATTAAAATATTATGAAATATATAAATCATTTTCATATTCTTATTCTTCTAAAGAAAACTCATTACATACACTTATGTGTGAGTGTGTGATGACGTCTCTTATTCGAATGTAAATGGTATAAAATAAATATTTTTATGAATACGTTATTAAAAATTATCCAAATAACATATTTGAAAAATAACTTGCATCTTTTGATAGAAAATTTCCCTCTCTTTAAATATCCGTATATCAAAAATAGCCTATCTCATCGGATGTCATATTTAGTATATCTTTCTGCATCAAAAATAGTTATTTGCATCAGAATATGGAGCTTTATTCACAAACTCATAAAATTATGGAAATAGCACATTTTAAAAACATTTTAAATATTTGGTTCAAGTGATTTTCTCTTTTTAGTTCCTCCAAAGCAAAATTAAACCATCACATCATGGATCGAAGTGGTCTGGTGATAAGGTCTCGGTTTCGGAATCGGAAGACCTCAGGCTCGAGACCAGGCTCCACCGAAGAACCCTCGTGTAAGCGTGTCTAGTTCACGTAAAATTCGTCCGGGCCAAACGTCTCCCGCTGGTACGGTGTGGAAGTTTGGAGAGAAGGTGGCCAGCTCAGGTGACGTCCTCGTCATCTGACTGCGGTTCAAAATTAGGAGGCTCGACCCAATATAACCAAAACGTCCAAAAACCGCTTTAAAAAAGGACATTAATATAACTGAACTGAATTTACCCACTACATCAAATTACCTCTTTCCGGTTCACAGAAAGATATGCCCGTTTCAGATTATGATGTTTCTCCACAGTGATAGCAAATCTATCCTGTCTACCTACTCTGCCTATCAAAGTTAACGAAGTGATTACATTTATTAGAAAAAGTCACTCTTTTTGTCTCCTATGTGGCTTTCTGATCCGCTATCTTATTTATCTTTTGGCACGATTCTTATTATATACCTTATAGCTTGATATTTATACATAATGTTCTTCCACGAAAAATTTGAAACAAAATCTGCATAAGTATTACAGAAGACACGCATGCTCACAAGTGCCTCATTATGAATGCTTATTATCTGATAATAGCTAAAATCTATTGCAGAAGTAAATTCCATGTAATGTATCTGTTTAGGGGAAAATTTCTAAAATTTTCATTTGGGACTAATATGTTTTGCATATCCATATTGTTAAGAATTTGTAATGTTGCACAGTCAGATTCGTTGTAAGGAAGAGAAGCTGTAATGGTTGCTTTGTGAATGTAGAGTGAAAGATTAATCACAAAAATTCCGGAAGTCGGAAATTTTTTTTAAAAAATAATAATAATAAATGAAGATACAGATGAAAGAGCAAATCATCTCATAGTTTTACACCATAAGGCCCATAATAAAACGAAATACAATCAAAATCAAAGGTATTGGAGAATAAGAATGATTTTACGTAAAGAAAATATTATTTTTATTGATAAAATGTAAAGTGAAATAGTTTATTTAAAAATAATATATATGGTTGCTGAAAAATTCAAAATATGTCCATGTGCTATAAAATGAAATGCCAGACCATCTCAATATCAAATAACGATGTTTATATGAAACATCGTTATTCTCAATTCTATATGAAAACTGATGCTTAGATAGTCAGCTCAATTAGTAAACTATGTCTTTCTGCTTTTTATAGTTTCAGTGACAGGGGAAAAACAGCTTCTAGAAGGATATGGTATATTTGGTACTAATCGAGGTATCTCCAAAATTTCAATATTTTTCTTTGAAAGGAATTAGGAAACTTTTGGAAAGTTGTAATATTGGTTATCCATATTCAGTTTAATTAGGTGGAAAAAAAATTTTTAAATAAAAAAAAAGGAAATTTTTTTTAAATATCTTAAAGTTAAAATTTTTTTATTTTGGACTCAAGTTTTGTAATTTCACCCAAGAATGTGTTACACCTGTGTAAAATACCTGATAAAAATTCCAGATTGATATTTGGATTATTTTTTCAAAACTTCAATTTCGTCTAAAGAAAAAAAAGTTGTCAAAAAATGTCTAGAAATTACTTTTGATCTCTCCAAATTTGGTTATAGAAAGACAATTCAAAACATATTCTACTGTTTCAGATGGCCTTAAACAGATAGGTTTCCAGTATAAAAACCAAGAAAATTTAAACTGTGGGAAAAAAATTGCGAGGGGTGCCCAAATATATTAAATAGAAATTTTCGCAAGCTTAAAGAACTTGGTAAGAGTGTTCAGGTTTAATTTAAGAAATAGAGTTTTAGTTTTAAATTTAATCAATCCTTTAAAAAAACTAACGGTTATAATAATTGTAAACAACTACTTTTTTAGAATAGGATTATATTTTCAGCCCGCGAATTCGGACTGATAGAAAAATAAGTATCATTACTTTTCAACGCCTCTATTTTTTACAGCAAATTTGAATTTTTTGAAACATAATAGAGATGTGTAACAAATAGAATTACAATTAATTCACTCAAAATGAAAAAAAAATGAAAATATTTTTCCAAAATGTAATTTGCTTCTTTTATTTATTTCCTTAATTTTATTTTCTCAATTTGTGAGTTACTTCTGACTTAAATAAGCAGTCTTTGCGTTTCATTGTGTGGATCTTTTTATATCTATTTTTTAAGTAAATATTTCTTTTTAGATTAATAGCCTTTTACCTAAATGAAAAAATTCGATGTTTCAATTTTTCATTCCTCTATTATCCGTGAACAAATAGAAATGTTAGCTCAGTAATACAAATAAAATGGTTTACCCAATAATCGGAATAAAATTTCTGTTATATATTTCTTAGAAATTGGGATATTTTTCATGGCTACCTGCTGCACTAAAGGTTAAAGAACATGGAAAAGGGTAATCGAAAATAAATGAACGACGTCTTTTAAAAGCAGTTTTAAAGCTCAAACTTTCTTAGAATAATTAATATTGAAAACATTTTTTTTTTTATGTTGAGAAATACCAGTGTATTTGCTAGTATAATATATTTGTAAAATTTTTTCATATTATCGTGCATACAATATTATTAACTTTTAAAACATTGAAAAGAAAATCTGTTCCGAAATGAATTAATTTAGAAAAAGGAAAAAAATCATGAAAATTTCGAACTTTATTAAAATAAATTTACAATGCTTCAGGAAAAGATAAATGCAGAAAATATTTTTTTTTTTTTGTATTTTAGAAATGTATTTTGTAAATTAAAAGTATCAGTTTGATTCATTAAAATTGAAACTTTTTAACAAATAAATTTTGATTTAAGAAATAAACTTCTGTGAACAGTATTTTAAAAGTCTATTGCTTTTAAATTAACATAATTTAAGTCTATTTTCTTTAAATAAACAAATGAAAAATCAATTTTTTTACGTATTGCGGATTTTAATTTTAACAACAATACTGCTTACAAAGCTCTGAAGTATCTTTCAAAACAAACTAGAAATTTAAATTGCTGAATTTATTAATAAAAAATAAACGCAAAAATGAATATAAAATATTGACTCGCGCTTATAAATGAAGTTCCTTTGCCATTAGTTTAAAATTTATGAATATATAATTAATTAACATGTTAAATTATAATTATATATTCGTTAGTATGAAAAGCAAATTTTTTAATAAGTTGTAGCAATTAATTAAATAAGTCATATTCAAAGATAGATTAATTAATTTATAAGCAAATGTTTTATTACTTTTAGAAAAAGTATCTTTTAGGATGTAATCTTTATAAAGAATCTAAACTGTGAAATAAACATTATTAGCAATAATTTTTTTACATTTGATACATTAAAAGGTATTTAAAATGCAATTTTAAAGGAAAATCTGTAGCATTAAAAAAGGTTAAAAATTTCTTTATCAATAACCACAACCCAAACCATTAATAAGAATAATGTATCATAAATTATATCTTGCGAAAAAATATTCTTTTTACCGCTTAGTCGGTCCTTGAAAAACAAGTATTTTGCTGTTTTATTTTTTTATGTATCTTCTATTTTAAAAGTGCTTAGAATTTTCTAGTAAGCTATTTTTGTTTTTTGCAATAAAAGCATCTGTTTGAATACAGATAACATGCTTGTTTAGAAAGCATAGCATAGCATAACTTGATAGCGTTTATTTGTAGCAAGCTTAGTGTGATATAAAGATCAATTCTTGCTTATACAGCAGGTTCCAAGTGTCTGTGGCAAATGAAACGATGCTATTGTAAATTTTAGGAATATTTTTTGATCAAACTTTTATGCCTTTTAGTTTTCTTTGAGATTAATTAAATTATGTTTCTCAATAAATAATGAAATCGATTCGATTCATTATTCATATTCGATCATAATGAAAATGTTTACATATTGTTGTCAAAAGCAGATATTATTTATTTTTATAAACTTCGGCCAATATTTTTAAAAATTATAACGAAAATATTTACAACAATAAGAGAATATTTCAAGAAATTAATTAAATACTTTTAAAAAAATTGTCTCCAATATTTTTTTAAATATATAATAGCCACAATGCTTAACAAATCAAATTTCCGCCAATTGCGGTAGAAAAAGAAATGCTATTTAAGATAACATTTTAATGAAATCAGAAATAAATATTAAATCTAAAAATAAAATCAAAATTTAATTCAAATAATAGTTGCTCCATGAAGATAATTCGAAGTACAAGCAGAAATAATCAGATTTCTCTGAAGATAACATTTATGTTGTGTTAGCTAATGGCTTCGTGGCGAATTATAGCTACTTCCTTTTTCAACAATAATTTCTAACATATCACCCATTAACTTTTCATGCTGAGTTTTTAGGAGCTTGTTTTGTAATATATGAGCAATTTAATAAACAAAATATCTAGATGAAAACTGAAATCCTACAGAGTGGAAGTGATAGTTATGTTTCTTTAGCTGGCAATATAATTGTTCGTTTATTGATTTTCACACAGTTTTAGTTACACAAAGAGAAAATATTATAATCGTTCGAAACATTCGAACTAGAAATTTTGATATAGCTCCGCATTTTAAACTTTTCTCAAAACCAAAAAATTCATTTTTTTTTTAAAATAGGGATATATATCGTGTTTATGCTATATGAATTAAGCATCCAATTATTAAAGTGAATTAAATTTTTAATTTTTAAAGTTTATTTGAGCTAAATATTTTCAAATAATGTCTGTCATACCGACTATCCAAGCGCAAGTAACCAAGATAATTGGAAATGTAAAAAGCTACATAGGTGAAATCTGGTATCATATTTGGAAACAAATCCTTCAAGAAGTTGATCACCAGCTGGCCTGTAATTTTGTGTGCATGAGAAAATAATAATTCAAATACGCAATGATTTAAATAATAGAAATTTGAGATATGTTCTAGTGAAATTGCAATTGTTATTCTATGTCAAATTTTTATTTCAATCGGTCGGCAAAAACGCGTTTAAAATATATATTCCATTAGCATTGCGTCTTAGCAGAATGTCAACGATTAATTGCCAAAGATTGAACGTTAGATCATCGCCTAAGTTCGATATTTTTAACTATGCCAATGCCATGTAATTATTTGCAAATACAGGTTTTCTTTGCAATACAATGAAGCACATGACTGAAGCTGTAACTGTGATAAAAATCTAAGAACTTATGGCATTCCCGACTTTGCTGAAATATCCATATTTTATGCTGAAGAAAAAAGGATAGCATCCTTTATTTAAAGAGTATGAGAAAAAGAGATCACTCTAGTGGGTTATTTAAACATTACTTTTTTTCACATGATCTTGTTACTTTTTCGGTCTTTTGTTCTCTCCATAAATTAGATTTCATCTTATCCCAAATTTTCTTCAGTTACAAATTGCAATTCCTAATAGTTTGACGATAATTTTATATACGTCACTTCGTCAGAATTTTTCTTTCAGGATATCATTTTTCATCTTTTTCATTTTGATCCCCTGGTTTCTTACTTTCGATATTACAGGACATAATCTTCTTACATTTTTGTTTGGAGAATTTGGCTTGTCTCTCAATTCTTTCATTCGGGTTTTTAAGGAACTACTCTCGACAATTATATGTTTGTCTCCTTTAATAAAATTTTGACCTGTACACCTGAATTATAGATATTCAAGTGGAATTTTTATTTCTTTTAGTATCAAATAATTGGCGAAATTCACATGGATAAATCCGAATTTTATGAAAATTATATTATAAAGACATGGGATTGTTGTAATTTCACTGTTGCTGGTTAGGATAAATAACTAATTTCAAATGATAATTGGGATTCAGTTTAGAATTTTTAAATGCAAATTTATTGCATTTAAAAATTGCAACTCGCGTCCTTTTGTAAACCCGTGGTGAGTTACGCAGATGAATACTGCAACACATGCATTTTCTTACAAATAAAATAGACAATACTAGCAGGAGTGACATCTATGTTAACAGATTTTCCCTTTAATTCAAAGTTTAATATTTTTTAACAGTAAACTATTCAGTCATTACAATTAGAAACGATTTGGAATTTTTGAATTTTTTGGATACAAGAGGCATGGTATTGACTATGCTGCGCCAAACTGTGTTACAATTAGAAACGAATTTGATATATGCAGAAACACTGTTAAAAATAATATAAACAACAATTAAGGTTTTAAAAAGCGCATTTGAAAGCGTATTACAAATAGAAAATAATTTTTCCCAAAAATATAGATATTTTAATAAAATATAGACGTTATACAAATTCATAAGGATATGAGGTTCTAATAGAAATATTCAAAGTAGATAGAACCTTTAATCATATTTATCATAAATATTTTTATCTGAAAACAGTATTATGAATGCGTGGACTAGGATCTCCAAATGAATAAAGGGATTTTAGCTTCTCCTGCTCGTATAGTATTGTTATGTGGTCAAATTATCTCCATTCCAATGACTGGACCTACCTCCTTTGGAAAAAGCTGAACCCTGACTGGTGATGACCCTTAAGACTCAATTCACTTTTCCTATGTTATTGTTTTGAAGGTAATCATTCAATTATAACTTTCTAATTAATGAAGGAATTAACTCTCGGGTTATTTTAAATATATTTTTTAAAGAATGTTTGGTTAATTTTTTCATACTTGTTCACTGGGTAGCAGTTTACTCATAGTATTTTTTTCAGTCCATCTTAATTTTACAAATTCGTTTTGATCTTCAAATTTCTTTTGTATAAAAGAATTAAATTAAATTTTTTAAGTGCATCATACAAATTCGCCATTTTAAAACATTATTTTCCAAACATTATTTTTTGCTCTCCGTCTTTAAAATTATGATTTAACTTAAAAGATTATTGAATGTTGGCATTCGTGTTTTTCAAATCCACTACCAGATGGCACCTCTCATGTAAATAGAATTAATCCAAGAGCTGATAACTCCGAAAATATAACACAAACATACTATTCCCGGGAGTGTATGGCTATGCAAAATTTCAGAACCCTCATATATCAGGAAATAAGTGAAAATTCTATTACAATACTCTATTTCTTCAAATATTTATTTAAAAAATCTAATTTAAATAAAATCGCGTATAAAAATCAATATCATTCTACATCATATTGGAGATTTTTGTTTTCAGAACTACAATATTTTTTCCCTCCTATTTACGAGTCTTAATAATGTTTACGAATTTCTTCTCATTTTATGAATTTTTATCAACTGTAGATATAAATTCTTGTAAGTAGACTATTGAAATTCACGAGTAAGTTTACGTACGAAAATATTCTATTTCGCCTATATCCAATTTTAGAATGAGCATGTGAAACCTTTTTTCGACATATACAATCTATTGGCGGGAAAGATATCATCTAACTTCTACAGCTCTAAGGAATGAATTACTTGTGGCCTTCGTTAACATCATTTCTCCTACGTTTCTGGGCTATTTAGCAGCCCATGGTCAGTGAATGGTCAGAAGGGGGGGGGAGAGAATGAGGTTCGATTAAGGGGACGTTGTTTCCTTTCAGGCGACGGAAAAGAAAATTCTTTTATTTCCTTTTCTGCTCCAGTCCCTTTTTATTTGCACCTGCTGCCAAACAAAATGAACTTCCTTTTCATCCCAGATTAACTGTTTAGGAGCTTTTTCATAGCGTTGTTAGAATGAGGAATGGTGTTTTCGTCAATAGATCCCATTTGTTATGATTTGGGGTGCGAATAAAAAAAAACCAAATATGTGAGCGAAAGTTTCTTTTGAAAAGATTTGAAAAAATATGGATTTGTCTTCTTTGTAGACGGTTAAGAGCGAAACATTTATTGTCTGTAGTTATGAAATTAAAGTGTTCGAATCTTCATTATTTAAGTTATATAATTACTTTTAAACATATTTAAATAAATAATTTTCAATATAAGGAAAGTGCCATCGATTTGTTTGAAAAAATATTTTTAATAATGCATTTTTTTTTATATCAATTCGGACACTTTAGGAACTTAGTATCTTTAATATTATGCATGACATTTGGCAAAACTTTTTCATTAGTTTATTTAGATTTATATTGCCGCCAACTTAAAAACTAATTATAAATATATGAAATATATAAGATAATTAAGAATTCATTTGACCAATTTAATAAAAATCTATATGATACAAGGATGGATAATAAATATCTTATCTTTTCATAGTTGTAATATTTATCCAAGCCTAAAATACTTCAGTCAGATGCAATCATAAAGTTAAAATATAACAACTTCGATACCATTTTTTTAAATATTATTTAATCAAGGAAATTAGAGGAAATAACGGTTACAATGAATAAAACATATTAATATTTTAACATTATATTATTTATTAGAATTAATATAGTATATTATTATAATATAATAACTATATATAAATCATTTTGCATAGTAAAGAATATTTAGAAAAGGAATAGTTCTATTAAATTTCACGAGTATACGAAAAGTGCAATGTATTCTGGGTATATATATATAGTATATATATATATAAGTATTTTCGTATTAATAGTTGCCTTGTGCTAAGCCAATATTTCTTTGAAACTTTGAAACAGTCTATTTTTTTTTATATCTCAAATACTTTTTGAGGCTGACTCGCCTGATTTGTGCACCAGGAGACCCAATAAGTAATTTTATCGAGTATCTCCAATCCAATCTTCCCACTTTGAATTACTTTTATTAAAATTCGTCACTTTTATGACTATAATTGTCAAAAGTCAAATTTCTGGTGTTCCAAAAGGATTTTAGTCAAAATGTTGTGTACCATTTAATCGATACCGCATTTATAATGCATAATATCCAGAGAAAAAAAGTTACCATATTTTTAAAATAATGCACTCAGTATTGATATATGTTGACTATAATTTTTATGAGATTGATCTCAAGACAGTTAATTATGTTTTTTAAGCTGAAATACCTTCAAATTTTTTTTAAATAATTTTTTGCCTGAACTTAGAATAGTATTTGTTTTGGTAATGGTAATCTTATAATAGCAATGTAATGTAGGAGATGAAAAAAAAATTGCTTTTCGCAAAAAGAAAGCACGAGGGAATGAACTGATAGTTGTTTTAAAAACAATTAGTTGATTTAAAGGAACATGAAAAAAATATATATATTTTACACTCTTGAATTCTCATTTATGACTAAATAGGCTCTAAGTAAGTGATTACGAAGTTTATGAATTTCTTATTTTAGAATATAAAGAAACCAACGTTTGATCGTAATATATTTCAGAGAACAGCTGGCTTTGAAATTAGCAAAAAATGGTCAACATTTAGAATTTCTTTTTAAAATTTTTAGTTTAAGGATTAAAATAGCACCATAAATATGATGTTGTTACTTATGGCACTTTACAACCCCGCTGAGGAACGATTTAAGCCGAGTGTGCAGTAGCTTCTGAGGGTAAAGTCACCCGAAGGCAGAAGTCTGACTTCTAGCTCATATTACGATGACACACACATTCGCTTGCACAACCCTTTTTTACAGGCGTCTTTTTCACATACTTCACAAATAGAACACAGGGTCGAGAGCAGCCATGTTCGAAACAGGACTCGAAGCAGGGACGCCCAGATCACGGGGAAGACGCGCTTCCCCTAGGTCAGGTCGCCGACTACCATAAATATGTTGTTAAAGATAACGAATATTTAATGGTTTAATAGAAGTATGCAAAGTTTTCGTAATTTTTCAAAATGTGTGGTGTATTTTTTTTTTAAATATCAGGTTTTTTAATGTTAGAAAAAAATTATATAAAATTCATGATAAAAATATCTATGAAACATTAAATAAAATTAGAGATATTTAATCTTTTGAGTACTGTTGAATAGTTAAAGATTAATTTTAATTCAGAAAAACGAACAAATAAGAAAAAAACTTTTGAAAATTCAGTATGAGTGCATTAAAATATTTCCAACTTTAGAATCGAATTACAAAATAATGTCTGAATTTATTTTAGATGCATTTTTATACGAAAATAAAGAAAATGAATAAGTAAAAAAAAAGTGAAAATTATTTCATCAGAAAAGATTTTAAAATCTTTAAAAATTATATTTTTAAATTTTTTTAATAATATTCATTTTTTAAAATTATTTTTAAAGATATTTTACTCATTTATATTTTAATATATATTAACATAAAAAATATTATAAGTTTGGATTAAACATTTACACAAAAAAAAAACCGCGATTACTGTTTAGGAGATACGAAGACGATTCGCCTTTTATCAGTAGCGTTGTAATGCGATATATCTTTGCTTTTATTTAAATATGCTAAATTATTCATGTAACGTATTTGAGAGTAGACAGTATATTTTAATAGAATTTATTTCCTATTATACAGTTTGTAAGTAATAAACAATTACGCATATTTTAAGTGATATTTCTGAAGTTTTACACGGATTTTTCTAAAACAGATAAATAATGTATTGAGAATCACAAGTACTTTCAATTTTGTCTGCAATTTCCACTTAGGTGAACCTGTATTTAAATCTTTACTCTTGAAAATAAAGATGTGCAGTAAAAATATTAGAATTTTATATCCCTTTCGGAGGAATCTATTGATATATTTCAGTAATTTGTTGATAACTTCATTCTTAATAAAGCAATAACTAAATTGAAACCAGACTGCAACAAAAAGATTTTTTACTTCATTAAAATTTCTTGTATTATTCCATTAAATTTTATTCTATTTAAATTTCTATTCCATTCAAACTTTATTCTATTTAAATTTTTACTTCAGGAAAAGCTATTCCATTTAAATTTTTATTCCATTTAAATTTTATTCTATGTAAATTTTTACTTCAGGAAAAGTTATTCCATTTAAATTTTTATTCCATTTAAATTTTTATTCCATTTAAATTTTATTCTATGTAAATTTTTACTTCAGGAAAAGTTATTTCATTTAAATTTTTATTTCATTTAAATTTTATTCTATGTAAATTTTTACTTCAGGAAAAGTTATTCTATTTAAATTTTATTCTATGTAAATTTTTACTTCAGGAAAAGTTATTCCTTTTAAATTTTATTCTATGTAAATTTTTACTTCAGGAAAAGTTATTCCTTTTAAATTTTATTCTATGTAAATTTTTACTTCAGGAAAAGTTATTCCATTTAAATTTTTATTCCATTTAAATTTTATTCTATGTAAATTTTTACTTCAGGAAAAGTTATTCCATTTAAATTTTATTCTATGTAAATTTTTACTTCAGGAAAAGTTATTCCATTTAAATTTTTATTCTATGTAAATTTTATTCCATTTAAATTTTTATTCTGTGTAAATTTTATTCCATTTAAATTTTATTCTATGTAAATTTTATTCCATTTAAATTTTATTCTATGTAAATTTTATTCCATTTAAATTTTTATTCTATGTAATTTTTATTCTATGTAATTTTTATTCTATGTAAATTTTATTCTATGTAATTTTTATTCTATGTAAATTTTATTCCATTTAAATTTTCATTCCATTTAAATTTTTATTCTATGTAAATTTTTATTCTATGTAAATTTTATTCCATTTAAATTTTTATTCTATGTA
>JAPMOR010118618.1:49965-72770 GCA_026543865.1 Argiope aurantia | reverse complement strand
AATCCAATTTTCTAATTAAGTTTTGTTAAAGTTCATTTAAAATTTTAGAAACGATATTATAGTGTTTTTTTATATATTTTTGTGATACACCCTTATAAGTTTTTTTAAATCAAGGAACCATCTATATTTAATATCTATTATACAATTATATTTTCTAATATTAAAAGAGAATATTGTATCTGTTGTCTATCTATTCGTCGACGCATTACAGGCGAGATCGTTTAAACTTGGAATTACCAAATTTAGCTCAAATACACTTTGAAGATTTGGAAGATGCAGCCTGAATTTTTCAAAACCTTTAAACAGAATTGTAATTAAGTAATTAGCAAAATACCAAAATCTTTTCTAGCTTCTAAAAATACTATCACACAAAAATCACTGTAACCCCATCTTAAAATTCCAAAGATATATCAGGTCTTGTGAAATAGCAAGGGATATGAGACTTCCCGCAGCTTTACAGCAGGAGCAGATGCTGAATCATCTGTTGTAATAATACCCATTTTAATAGGTACACAGACCGAATTTGAAAATTTCATATCGAAATTGTTCAACATCTTCCTACGATAAACATTCAGGTGTATTTTTCCACTTTCAAGATGCTCAATTTGTATACCTAGAAAATAATTACACAGCTGGATAATTTAAAATCTTGTTCACATTCATGAAGCTACCAATCGATTTGTTGGTTGATAGACTCGACCGCAATTTGTTCGTAAACTGTCTAATTAATTGCATCGATGGTGTTTTTACGCTGCCAAAAAACGCACATTTGCAAAACCATTGGTGATTTTTGTAATTATTCGATTGACAGAACAATAACACAAAAGTTCAATGGAAATGAAATATATTTTGTGCCGGCATCAACAAGTACTTTCCCATTACTAATACCAGTGTCTAATAGCTGTTTGGAAAATGGGATAGACAGGTTGCGATGCCAATGTACACGCATGTAGGTCTTTAATGTGAGTTTATGCACCTGTTTCCAAAGATTCAATGCTTTCAGGCAAGCGGTAAGTTCATTAGTTAATGTTGATTTCAGTATGATTGGTAAAGTCATTCGGAAATCACTAGTAAAATGAGAGTTCCACCAAATGGGTTTGCATTTACTCTTAAATCTTGAAGAGTTCGATTAAGCGCTTTAAACAATTTCTTATATGCCGCAGTACATCCATCTCAGACAAAGATATATCCAGTTTGAATCTCTTTTGACATGCCAGAGCCTTTGGAAATGTCACAAGTTTGAGCTTCGGCAAATCCTTTATTCAATTGTAATTTCAGTGCCAAATGCGCTGTTCGTACACCATCCAAAAATGTAGTCACAATGCTGATGTAAGGGCTAAAGCAATTTCACTTTGAGAGTGAATTTGAAGTAGGAATGTTTTTTTCTGCGGCTTCGTGTGCATTAAGAAAAACAGATCGTTTCTACCATTGGCCAATGAATATGTAATTCTGCCTTAGTTCAAGTTTCGATCAGCAACTAAGAATTGTTTATTTGCTTCGACAACTTATCAGCATTGAAAGGCTGTGTCCTCAATAAATCTCGATTGTTAAGGTCTTACACGAACGTTATAGTACAACCATGGTAAGCTGAATGAGTGTTTTGTAGTTGATGGTTAAGCATATGTCTTTAATTTCTATCAGAGTTTCATTAAAAATGCGATCCGAAAATTGAATAGTTTTGTCATTGTAATGGTACGAATACTATACAAAATGTCTCCACACAAGACCTCTCTGAATTTTTCCAACATATCGCTAGGACTGTGGATAGATAACACGTGGTCAAAATGATAATAAATAATGTCCAAAATTAAGGTCACAAACATAAAATCTACGAAAAACGAAAAACAATTCACTGTGTTGCCACAAAATTTGGCACAGAGGTGCACTACAATGGAAGAAAGAACATAGACACATAACAACATGGAAAGATTTTAATTGGGAATTAAGAAACAGGGTATATCAAAAAGTGTTACATTATGAATAAGAGATAAAGCATTTATCTCGGGGAAAGCCAGTATAATATAGAGTGTGACCACCGTGCACTGTTATACAGGCTTCACAACGAGCTTCCATACTGTTTATGAGAGTGTCAATAAATGCTTGGGCAACAAAGCCCATTCTTCCAAAAGCGCGACTTTTAACTCTTGGAGGGTATTAGGAGGGGAATTACGCTGTGCATTGGCTCTTCCGAGACCATCCCAAACATGTTCAATAGAATTAAGATCAAAATTTAAACAGCAATTACTTAGTAGAGATTTTGTTTGACACAAGGATTTCGAATAAGGGTGATGAGCACTGCTCTATTCATATATGAAAGTCTAAGAGCATACAGTACAATGATGCATACAAATTTTTTCTATGCACCATGAAAATAATTTTTTACCCAACGATTAAAATGATTTTAATTTATATTTATTTAAGATATTCTAGTGTTTGGAATTACCGTCTTATTTGTTTTATATATATATATGTAATGATATGTTAAAATATAATTTCAATTGCAAATTAATTCCGAAAGTTTCATCGTAATTTAGCAAATATCAAAGTCATTCTAAAATATTCTCTTATTTCCTGATCCCATTTCACTTTTTCCTATTTAATTAATTCAAGAGAATCTTTGTAAATGTAAACATCTTTTCTTGCCTAATCTGTTGCTGTGAGCGGACGAGCGTTGCCCGTGCCTCTTGTAAATAAATTATGCCTTCCCGGGATGGATTAAAGCGAATTTAAAAAATGCAAAGTGTCTTTGCTGTCTTCGAAATTGCCTTCTGCTTCAAAAATTATGCTTCATTATGGTTTATTTTGGTTTCCTCCTCCAGCCTCCTCGTTTCACGCAACCGATGCAATATCCTCTGTCGTTCGCACCCAGGGTCCGGTCCAGTTCCCGTTGAATTAACCTGCTGCTCATCGCTATGCCTTCCGTAACCTGAGATATCACCAGATGTTCTTGCTCTGCCCTTGTGTTTATGCTCCTTATACCTTCAAGAAAGCTCCTGCTCCTCTCCCGTGCAAAATTGATTTATCCAATTTCGAAGATGTGATTTGTGTACTACATTATCATCAAAAAATAATAATCGCCTGCAGTACTCTCAAGTTCAGTGCTGAAAATTGACTTTTATGAATCATCAAAAAGTGGTTAGTGTTTTAAAAAAAGCCTCCATCAACTGATTCAACGGGTGAAAGATTTATATTTTGTGCTTTATATTTTATTTTGAATTGCATTTTTCAATTACAACATAATTGCAAATAATCTTTTCATATTATTATTTAAAATATTGAATTAAATTTTTTTTTCAAATCTATTATTTAAAATTTATGCATAATATTAAAGTGTGTTGAATTTGAAATTTATTTATATACTATTAAAATCAAGAAAGATGATTTCTCCAAATAAAGTATTTATTGTGTCAGAATGCTTTTATGTTTTAATATGCATACAGACGCTGTGAATGAAAAAAAGTAACATACCAAGATTCTTATATACTTAATAATTAATGGCAAGTGATAATTAGAATGTTTACACTTCTGACAGTCATTAAGCTACCCTCTATTATAACTGTATCAAAATAATTGTTTCCAAATACAAATATTTTTTTTTCAATTACCAAATATTTTTTATATTATTATTTCTCAAATATTTTATCACAAGAGTATTTTGAATTTTGTGTTTGTTACATTCAATTACAAGTGTTTGGTTTGCAATCTTTGAAGCTTGCTTTTATTATTTTTAGTTTTAAGTATTTATATGAAAACTTCAATTTTACAATTATTTTTATTTCCAAGTTTTGCATTTGATATTTCTGAAATCTTGCATTTATTATTTTCAGTTCCAAGTGTTTAATATGAAATCTTTTAATCTTACAATCATTATTTTCATTTCCCAGTTTTTTATTTGAAGCTTTTGAATGAATCTTTGGTTTTTTATTTACAGTTAAAATACCGGGTGCGGCACAAATTCGTGCAAACTTCAAAAAATCCTAATAAAAAAAGTAATGCTAAAAAAAAATTGCGGTTTGCGGGAATATGTTCAGAGAGCCTCGTTATTTCCATTAAAAAAATGTATTTAAAAATGACCGATAGATGGCGCTCACACGGTCATACCGAGACGGTTTATGCAAATCAGGAAAACAGAGCACAGTAACATTATAGTACATTTTATTTTAAAGCAAAAGATGCTCAACATGACCGCCACCACAAGGTATTAAGTAAATGAGGCGCGTAACCACGCCAATTACAGCTGCATGTAACATGTCGGCATCGATGCCACTAACGGCCAATTGAATGGCATCTTTCAGTTCCATCAAAGTGGCAGGAGAGCCTCGGTAGACACTAGACTTCAGGTATCCCCACAACCAAAAGTCCGCTGGAGAAAGATCTGGCGATCGTGAGGGCCATTCATTCTTACATCCTCTGCTTATCACTCTGTCCTCAGTGAATGTGCCTAGGAGGTGCGGGGCACCATGCTGCATGAAGGTGACGGAAGATAACGCACGTCTTTGCTGCAAAGCAGGCATAACGTGGTCTCGCAAAAGCCTAAGATAGCGTTCTGCAGTGACTGAACAGGTTTTCCAACCGGATACAGGACAACGCACTTCAAAAAAGAAAGGACATAGAATGAAGGACGCAGTGAAACCGCACCAAACAGTCACATGTGGAGAATGTAGTGGTTTGGTCGTGTAAGCACGAAGGTTTGATGCTGCTCAAATACGACTGTTTTGCGTCACCATGCAATGAAAAGTGGGCTTCATCTGTTCACATGATGTTCAGTAACCATTGTGGGTCACGTTCCATTTGTGCGAACCCACATGTTGCAAAGGCTTGTCTTTTCTCGCAATCTGCTGGCAACAACTGGTGAAATGCCTCTATCTTGTACGGATGCAGCTTCAAGATTTCGTACAGAATGCGTCGGATTGACCTTTCCGGAATTCCTGTTATTTTACCTGCTTCACGTGCACTGGAACTCCCCGTTGAAGTCTCGTCTGCCACATTTCTCATGACCCGTTGGACAACAGGGACGTGGACAATCCTCTAATCTTCCCGTTTCCTCAAAACGGCGAACTAAATTCAATATTCCATTCAATGAAATTGGGTTTTTCTTCTCCTTAATTCCTTCCACTGTCCGTAACTGTCGCAATGCTTTAGTCGCGGATTCACCGTGATTATAGAACAGTTTAACCACTAATGCCCGATCCAGTAGCGATAATATGCTGCTGGCGTCGAATGACAGATCCATTTCCAGCCTTGTGTTTTATAGCTATACCGATTTGCATAAAACAGTTTCGGTATGACATATGAGCGCCATCTATCGGTCATTTTTAAATAGATTTTCTTAATGTCAATAACAAAATACAAAGGCTCTCTCAACATATTCCCGCAAACTGCAATATTTTTCGAGCATTACTTTTTTTATTATGATTTTTTGAAGTTTGCACGAATTTATGCCGCACCCGGTACTTTATTTGAAATCATAATTATATTTATATTTCATTTGGGTGAAATCTTAACAATATCAATATTTTATTTAACAGTTTAATATCTGAAATTTTTAATTTAATACTTTATTTCTAATTTAATAATATTGTTGAGTCCGACTTCCTAGCATTTAAGAATAATATAGGCAAGCATACCATAGACTGTCCTCATCAAATTAAGTTCATCAATTGAGTTTTTACAGAAAAATAACTTTGTGCAATATACCATTTACTTTATTATTTTGTAATTATTGCTCATTATTTAGGTTTACCGAAGATTTTTACCAATATCACTCTTTTTCTTTTTATGTTTTCAATATCTTTGTTGAATAATACGTTCATTTTTTTTAAAAAAACAATTTTATTTCCCATTTTTTTTTCACATAAACCCCAATTTAAGTTGGCCCGTTGTCTCCGCTCGTAAGAATTTTCTACATTATGATGATGTTGTGATAGGCACCATCACCACATAAATTCAAATACAGCAGTCTTATTGAGATGTCGATATAGAGTCATCCTCACAATTAATTTCTATCACTTTCTGTTTTTATCCCGGATATTTTGTTCTCCTCTATGGAAACAAATTTTCCTGGATGAGAGTAGAAAGAGAATAAGAATTACATCCCCCTTCTTGATGTCCTCATTTTTGGGTCATTAAATTTCACCTGCTACTAGAAATTGGTGGACAAGGGTTAACTAATCACCACTGATTTGCTAACTAGTAGGTTAAATGTTTTTTCTTCCAAATGTTTATACTATTCATTTGAGTATTAATGTTAACATGAAAGTAGTTTGAATCTCATGTTTATTATTTTCATATTCTAGTGAACTACAGAATAATAGTCTGAATACATTTGTGCAAATATATCATTTAAATGTTAATATTTTGTTGTTATTATCAATGATTATTTAGATTTATATAATATTTTCACAAATATAATTCTTGGCCTTTTCATGATTCTAATATAAAATGATGAATGAGATTTCTGTATTAATGTAAAGCTAAGGGAAACCTAGGTATTACTTTCAATATGCATTTAAACTTAGTTATCACTTTCAATATACATTTAAATTTCTTACTAGGTCATCACTGTAGGGTATGGTTGTGTGTCAAAGTGCCCTGACGCACTTCCACGTCTTGCGGTGGGGAGAAAATTGTAATGATATTTTAAACTCTAATTTCAATTCCAAATTAATTCTCACAGTTTCATCGTAATTTAGCCTATATCAAAGTCATTCTAAAATATTCTCTTATTTCTTGATCCTAATCCGATTTTTCTATTTAATTAATTCAAGAGAAGCGTTGTAAAATGCTTTAGGCAGCAGGTCCCACGTTCCGAGTGAAAGGATAGAAATTGCTGATCTAACAAATTATTTTTAGAAGATCCCTGTTTTCCCTTGCGTGATTGACATGTGTCAGAAATCCCTATCAGAACCTTAATATTATATTAGCGCTGTGAAAAAATATTTTCCTTATTGATATCTCATGTTATATAAGACCAGGGATAATTTATTTCTGTGTTCTTCTCTTGCCTAATCTGTTGCTGTGAGCGGACGTGCGTTGTAGGGAGTCGGAGAACTGATGGAAACTGCAAAAAATTAATAAAAAAATAATAAATAATGTTTCAGCTATGAATTTTTTAAAGTGAAAGCGCATTCTTAAAAGGTTTTTTTCCCCCCTTCTATGTTGGTAACATGCGGATTTGATGATCTAGGGAGTCGTAAATTACTGAAAACGAAGAAGTAGTTTAGAACACATATTTGCAAATATATTAAAACTTGAAAAAAAAAAGCTTGAAAATGTAAGGAATTTTATATTCTATAATTTGATATAATTGTGTAGTGTGAGAACTGGGGAGTTTTAAAGATATTCAAGAAAAACTAAATTGGAACCAGAAAACATCGCTGCAACATCAGTACCGACCTTTGTAGAGAGCATTGTCAAGTTCGAATGATAAATTCAGAATTATAGATTATAAAATTCCTTACATTTTCAAGCTTTTATTTTTCTTCAAGTTTTAATATATTTGCAAATATGTGTTCTAAACTACTTTTTCGTTTTCAGTAATTTACGGCCCCCTAGATAATCAAATCCGCCTGTTAACAACATGAAAAAAAAATTTCAAAAATGCCCTTTGACAAAAAAATTCATAATAAAAAAATAACAAATGGTATTTCAACTAATTTTTTTAGTTTCCAACAGTTCTCCAACTCCCTATAGTTTTGCGATTTTCCCCTACTAAACGTTGTTTGGGACCTCATGTTGTACGGCGATTCCTTATCCTCTTTATTCCTACTATCCCCCCCCCTGAATTTGTCGGCCGAATTCGGCAATACCTAGTATATACAGGGTGTTGCCGAATTCGACCGACAAACTCAGAGGGGTGATAGTAGTCTTCAAGTGGATAAAGAATCACCATACAACAAGGGGTCGCAAACGACGTTTATCTTTAATTTTTCTGTCAGTATGAGTCGATGTTACTAATTGGCCCACATTCATAGATAGCTTCATTTTAGAAATTTGGAATACTGGATATGGTGTCCAACAAAACCAATTTTCCTCTCTTGTAGATTCCTTTTCTTTCATATGTATTCATTTTTATATCCCTCCTCAGGTTCATTCAGCAGTCTCTTCTTATTGTATGTCATTAAAAAATACCCTTTATTTATTCATATTCATTTGGTTAAATGTGACTAGAAATAGCAACAATATCGTCCTTCGCATTGAAACTGAACAATAAATCATTTGCTCTTATTACATAACATTACTGCACGAAGATAACTAAAATAACATTAAAAAGAGAACAAATCTTACAGCCTTAATAAAAAAAAGTATATATAAAAAATTAAATGATATATTCGTTCATCCTCTCTAATATGCAAATCAACATTTTCATGGCTTTTTTTTAAATTATTTTTTTTACAGAGACAACGAATGCCTTCATGGTATATGTATATATAAGGTATCCATAGTACAATTTTGAGAGACGTCTGTATCAAATACTATGCAGTAGAATTCCATGCAAACTGGGTAATAGTATAATGAATTCCTGTCATTTTATAATAATAAATATTCCTGATCTCTCGGCCCGGTCGGCTGGCCATCCTGAGAGAGCATTGCTTGCCGAGTGAATCTTCCCCAAGATCAGCTCAATAATTTGATACTCAACATGCTTAGGCATTGTACGGGCGTATTTCATCATCATACAATGCATCAACCATCATACCAACCATGTAAAGTTAAGTTTTTGTAAGGAAAATATTTTTTAATTGCTCTAGGGAGCACAAAGTCGTAGTTTTTATGAACCAGCATTTTTGTTATTTATCTTTTGTTTAATAAGTGAACTTTATGAATAAGTCACGATTTCTGCACCTTTATTTGCCAGAGCCAGCATTATTCTTAATTGAATGACATGTGTGTATTTTGATAAATCAAATTTACCATGAAACTACAATTATGCAAGCTAAAATTTGCATAATTGTAGCTGTTCTATGTGCAACCCTCTGGTGACATGGCAAACATCCATAACGTATTCCAATTGTTGCCACATTCGTGATAGCATGTATCCTGTTAATGAATCCAGCACCACAGTTAAACATGCCATTTCTTCTTAGCACACACCACACAGTTGTGTGTAGCACATTCAGTTTTGATTTCTCGGGACTGTCTAATAATATTCCAAGGATTTTTTTTCCCCTCCTTCAAATACTTCAATTTTGGCGGGAGTTTGTCTTAGGTTGGTTTTCTTACATAAGTACCCAGTTCCTAAAGCTTAATGAATTTCCTATCTGATAAGCAATCCCTCCCAAATGAAAAGAAAATTTAATCCTTTAAATAAATCCTGATAAATTCATTGGTTTAAAACTTCATTACTCGAATGAGTTTTTAACCATGAATTAAAATTTCATTTGAAAACTGAACCAATGCACTTCATTCACAATAACAATTTCTAGGTGTTGCGGATGTCTCTAGAAGTAAGATAAGTCATTAAGATGAATTCTAAAATATTTTAAAGTGAATGAAATGCTCGAATTTCCATAAAATTATTATAGATATGATTGGAATTAAAAAATGAATGTTACATATTAAAGATCAGTCTGAATCAGGTTTGGTTGATTTTTCGAAATACCAGTGAAAGAGATAAATTTATTTATTAAGGTATTTAGAGGTTTAGCTCCTTTCGGACGAAATTTTTAAGCCAAAATTAAATATGACTCAGCAAATACGGAAAATTTTGGAAAACAAAATTTGATGCATGTATAGAAAAAGGCATACAGGATGAAACCATCAAAATTTCGGTTTCCGTAATGAGAAAGTTCTGATGTATTATTTAATTAATAATATTAATTAACTCGATTAATCAGTTTTTTAACCTGAATAAAATTGTCGTTTAGAGTGATTTCAACCAACACCAGTTTTGTGAAAATCGGATAATTAATGTTTAAGTAATAGAATTGACATTTTTCTTTTGTTGTTGCCGAGGATTCTACAAGTCTTGCACATTTAAAGAAATGGAAACATACTTTCACTGAATTTTATCAGCACATTACACTTATGACTGCACTTAAAAGTTTTCTCTCTCTCTCTCAAAGAGTGTATTTTAAATCATACAGTCTTCAAACATTTCAGATTTAAACAATGCTTTTAATTATGGTTATTTTATTTATACTATTATTTAATAAAATAATCTAATACTTGTGAACTGTAACAATTTTTGAAATTTGTTGCAT
Source organism: Argiope aurantia (assembly GCA_026543865.1). Classification (NCBI taxonomy): domain Eukaryota; kingdom Metazoa; phylum Arthropoda; class Arachnida; order Araneae; family Araneidae; genus Argiope; species Argiope aurantia. The sequence continues at coordinate 62,568 of JAPMOR010118618.1, read as the reverse complement.
GCTAATTGTACAAGGAAGTCATTTGCTTCTTGCTACTAGTTATTTGAATTCATTAGTTTTTAACAAAATGGCCAAGGAAAACGATTTTTTATCCATCAAGAAAGAATTCAAACACGAGTATGTCAACTTTTGTGTACACTTTCGATTCCATTTGTCTAATATTGCAACCACATGTGTACAGCTTTGTAAGATATAAGCCAGGACTTTCTTGCGTAATCGTATGCATAAATAGATAGCATAGGAAACCATCTTTTGGCACACAATAGGAATTTCAGAACAAAGTACAGCATGTCACAGCAGTACAGCATCTTTGCCATTGAAGCGACATTTTCTTGGTATGATATCACTTGAAGAGTACCATAATCTTGCTTTTTGTATCGTTTGTGCAATAAAATTTAAATAACCATTATGCAATCACTAGTATATTATTTTTTCAGTATTTCAGAATGAGCACTATTTTATATGGATTTCATTTATACATTCTCATCAGTTGAAATATTCTGTGATTGTATGTCAGTGGCCGCGATATGTAACGATTAATACTAATTATCAAAATATACTATTTAAAAAAATAAACGGGCCTATTTCAATTTAGAAAAAGTAACAAATAGTAAATTTGATCATTTTTTTTTCCGAAAATACTTTCAGAGGCCAAAGATGGAGAGGAAATATATAATACTATTGATATTTCTGAAAATATTAACATTGATGATGGAGCAAATGATGGCATAAAATGGCAGTGTGCAGTTTCCAATTGCTTGAATGATAAGGACTATTTTCAATTATATCATCAAAAATATATTAAGATGCATAGTCCTAGAGGATTGTTATGTATTATATTAATTTTTTTAATTCAATAAGTCTTGCTTTTTATATTAATAAATATCCACTATATTTCCCAAGCAAGTAAAATCTTTTTACTGATTAGTTTTTAAGGAGATGCAAAGACTTAATTATCAAAATAGACATTTTTGAAAATGAAGAATGTCAAAACTTTCTTTTATAGACATGGATGCGGTTTTTATATAGAATAAAATGAAATACAACTTTCCTAACATAATTCATTCAGATAACTTTTAAATATTTCCAACAAATCTTCTTTACTCAGGTACAAACTATATTAAATCTAAATTAAGTTAAAGAAGCAATTTCACTCTGAATAAAGAAATGGGAATAAAAAAGACAGTTGAATAGCTCTGAAATGTAACATTTGTAAACACATTTGGAATAAGAGAGCAAAAATTTCGAAACATTCCACCTACTGACACATTTTAGACCAAATCACAATCGGATAGGTGAGAAAACTAAATAGGTGATAATAACACTGGAACTCAGGATAATACAAAATGATTACTCCTAAAATGCGATCCCTCCATTCTATCGCCTTCTCACCAAACATTAGATTAGCATTTTTTCAACGATGGAGCCTTCTTTCTGTATACCAGCTGACAACGATAAAAAAAACCCAAATACTCCTCACTTTTTGGAGCTGTTTAGTCGCTGGAATGAATAATTATTCCCCAAAAATGAAGTCGAAAAATTTGAAACTTTTAATCATTTGCTATTCATTGAGTTTCATTTCAGAGAAGTATAGTTTTTATAATTAACAAATACCCCTAATTACAAACCAATTTCATTTAAAATGTTTACAAAAGACTAAAATGAATATTAAATTTTATTATAATACAATACACATGCACAAAATATTGAAATCCCCATTTGAAAATATTTATTAGAATCTCTGCCCATCAATCAAGTCATTTGCAGATATGCTTGTTGCGTTTGCATAAACTTGTTGTACTGCTCCAGGCCGAGGTTGAATCAAAACGTCTTCCCATTTCTGCTCAATAAAACTACCAATCAAACAATTCTTCCTGCCATTCAAAAGATTTTCGATCTGATTATAAATATTAGGATCTAATCTTTTAGTTTCATTGTTTAAAACTTGTTCGTAATTAATCACTTTGGTAACATTTTCTGCTTCCAGTACTTCCACAAATGTATACGTTGTAATTAATAGCTGCAAAAAATCAAAATAAAAATTATTCATACACAAAATAACTAAAAATAACAAAGAAACAAATGGTTTATGAGATTTTTCAATAATTGTAGAATCATATACGCAATTAAGATCGTTTCATTTGGAAGAGAATCTTGCAAAAAACAGATTACTCTTGTGGAAACATTATTATTAGTTAATGTATATCTATCTGATGTGTAAGGTACAATACAGTAAGTATGAATAAAGTAAGAGTAAATTCGACAATTTTTCTGTACCTAAAAAAATATATTCTTTTTCAAGTTGTATAGGTAAAGTTTCAAAAGCAAAGCAATTTTACTTTCATTCAAAGATAATAATAATAATAAACATCGACTTTTGAGCCACTTTGTTCTTCTTTTGAAGGAAAGCCAAAAAGCTGTAAAATAGTCCTACCTAAAATCAGGGGAATTCACTTTTCGACAGTATTTGAGATTTCGTGCATGCGTGCGTGAGTGAGTTAACTGCATATGAAGACAATTATCCTTCCCAAAAAACTTGAGCATCCTAAACCAAAAAGAAATACAGAAATATATTTCTTGTTAGTACAGCTGACCACCACGCCACCACTGAACGAAGCATTACCGACACGATTTGTCGTGGCCGACAGCTGGCTTTATCGAAAACACAGGCTGATTCACCAAACTGACATTCCTCTTCGAGGCGGTTGGCCTCCAGCCATAAAGTGGTCAATCTCTGACCTTCCACATCTTCGGTACACCTATCATCCAGTTAAACGAGGAGCAGGCCACCAATTTAAGAAATTTACCCCAAAATTCTCCCCATTCCAACAAATTCTCGTTACACAACAAAGCAAAGCAAACACTTTAAAACTTTCAAACACTTGGTAAAAAAAAACAGTCAATTTTTAAAATCACGTCTTTCAGCGTTTTGAGATTTTCTGGTGCCATCAGTGCTGTACTTAAGTCAATTTTCAGAACTCTAAAGTTTTGAAAATTTATTTTCTTCAGATAAAGATGAAAACTTCGCCAATCTAATTTTCCTAATATTAAAATTCTTGAAACCGAGTGAAGATGATTTGACGAAAAATATATAACTTCCATGAGATTGACCTCATCTTTTTATCTATTCTGAAGAATGTGCAACTCATAACGTCTTTCACTTTTTTTCACATTTATCAGTTCTTTGCCAAAATAACATCTCTTATTGATTCATAATTTACAATTCATCATGCATTTCGACAATTTTTAAACAAGTTACTGATAATCAAACTCGAAAAGCAAAAAAACTTTATGGATAATTCTTTTGAGGAATGTAAGTCTTTCAATAATTTTTCCCTCCTAATACCTGCACTCACTTAATCAATTGCAGGACATGACACATTATTAGAAAAATTAAAAACTGATTAAAATATGCCAAGGAAATCATTTTAGCTTGGAAATTACAAAACTTTAAAAAACACGTAATAATTGCTTTCTTAACTTATGTATATCAAATGCATAAAAAGGGAAAATTGGGTCATAACTCGAATACATTTGAAGAAATGGCTTAATCACAATCGAAACCACTGGAAACTGTTTTGCATACTCTCTAGAATAGGTGTTATCAGCCTTTTCTCTCATAAAAATTAGTGAAAAGCATGAGCACTGAGATTTTTATTTGCACTAGAGCACTTTGTGTTTCGAAGGATAGTAAAAAAATAATCAAGTATGCATTTTTAGTTGGTTGATTAAAACCAAAATTTATCAAAGAGCAAACATTTCAATAATAAGATAACACGCTTGAGTAATCGCATTTATATGCATGCAAATGTACAGACTGACAGACGAAGAATTTAGTTCAAAATATGATGTGGATCTATATTTAAGATGGTAAAATTATACGTCAAATGTTACCGATATAGCTGTTCATGGTTTGAAGTTGTCATGTTCACTTGCACTCTGACAATCAAACAGATTTCCTATGAATGAAATGTATTTAAAATGTGAAAGAAATCTGCAAATTCAGTGTAAAGACAAAAAAAAAAATCAATCTTCTGGCTGAGAGCGGTCTTGATTTATTGTTTTCACAAACAGTCATAATTCCAAAATGTGTTTTTCAGAGGTTTAAATTGTTAAGATTGGGCAAAACTTAAAGTTTGGACTATTTTTTGAGGGGGGGGGAGAGATTACAATATGTTCTCTTTGAATACTTTGTGCATAAGAACATAAAAATGGGAATAGATAAGTGGTATGGAAAAATTGATTACTGGCATTAGCATATTTTGGGTATCCTTTAGCAGAAATAATAACTGAACTTCAAGTAAATTTGGAGCAACACGAACATTTTGCTGTACTTTTATTTTTGAAAACTTATGAAATTTCCAGTATTTGCAGACAGTTTTTTCCAATATTTTCATACAAGTTGAAAGATCAGATATCACACACACACACACACATAAAAAAAAAAAAAATCAGTCATATAATCAAGCAGATTTATATTTCTTTTTCTAAGCAGTTTCAAAGCCCTTATATAAAAACCACTAAAAATTGGTAGTTTTTAAGGACTTTTAATGATGCTACACATCCTGCTCATTTTTGTCAAATTTTGATAACAACGTTCTCCAAAACATTCAAGAAACGAAATCTTATTAAACATTATGTATTTTTATGCTTATGCATTTAAATTTCATTATTCATATAAATTTAGCATATTATAAAAGCAATCTAGTATATTTATTGGCAAAAATAATAATTTGAAATAGATTAAATCACTTATTTTCTATTTATATAATTTTAGTTTATAATTATTAATAATGTGGCATCAATAATAAATATTGAATTGTTATGAGTTTTATTACAATAAATATAATCAAAGCTAAAATAAATTCATTTTAACAACAAAAAATATCTAGACTCAGTCTTCAAAATTTTGTATTTCATAATTCAAGGTGCCGATTTGCTGTTCCATAAGTACTATTTTAGTAAATGGGATTCTTAAAATGGCACTTTATGAAGAAAGTTTGCACCCACACACACCCTCACCTAGTGAAATGCTGTAAAACGATTTTTGAAATCACTGAAGACAGAGCTGTTGACTGAAAATACTGAGACATCTTTTAAAAGAGGATGCTGTCGTTTACATCCAAAAAATTTTTATTTGAAATTGTGGCGTGTATTTTTACTGAAATAATAAGTAAGGTAATTATATTTCCAGACTGTGAAGGCTACAGTAATTAGATCTTGTGAGATATAAGAAAAACTAAAAGTTTGCCCAATTTGTAACTTAAAACGAAATTTTTATTTTTAAAAATCAATTGCCAATAAAAAAAATTATTTATTCGATCAGAAGATTAAACACGTGTTTACATATTGTTATTTGACTATGACTGTTCAAGTAGTTTAATATAGCTAAAATACATATAAAAATTTTAATTTCTTGAAATGAAGTATTTATTGTATTTGCACCCATAAATTGATTTTGGGTCGGGGTTCTGCCTCGGGGTAGCGAGTCTTCCCCGTGATCTGGGCGTCCCGGGTTCAAGTCCTGGTTCAGGCATGATTGTTCTTCACCCTGTGTTCTATCTGAGAGGTGTGTGAAAGAGCCCTCCTGTAAAAAGGGGTTATGCAAGCGAGTGTGTGAGTGTCATCTTCATAAGAGTTAGAAGTCAGACTTCTGCCTTTGGGTACCCAGGGGCTACTGTATCCCCCTTTCCATGGTAACGCAGACACGATATCATCATCAATAATTTTGAAATCTTCAAGCAATTATTATTATTATTTTTAAATAAGAGTGCTTTCACTTTTCTACTGGCTTAACACGTTTGTGTTATGCTTTGTGGCTGTGATTCGAATCACACGTGGAGGGGGGGGGGGCATCTAATTAGGCAGAATTTGTGAATCACAAGTATGCCATGTGGAAATCAAAGAGTTAAATACTCCAATTTTGTGCGGTTATTTTAATATTTATAAGGTAAAAAAAATATGCAAAATGAAAAAGTACCCCAGGATCTTCATATCTCCAGAATCTATAGGAAACTAGTTAGATTAGTAGAAAACTTACAAAAATTCGATACTTATGAATGGAAATAGGTACCATTACATTATTTTTGATTTCCATTAAACAAATGTATCACTGCTAATTATATAACTTAATTAAATCTACAAGAATGTAATATATATTAATTTATATACTATTCATAAAATATTTTATAAAAGAAAAATCCATTTACTATTTTATGCAAGAAACATAAAATAATATATGATAATAACAAATGAACAGCGCAGGACAGAAATTTTGTACTATCTGAATAAAACAAATTTCATAGAAATCAGCAAAGTACATTAACAAGCTACAAAAAAAACTATTCTGACATTTTAAAATATAAAATAATTGTTAAATAAATACCTGAATTTTGTTTTCTTTGAATTGTTGTAATATGTCACTTCTTTTTGATGGCGGTTTAACATCACCATTAAGAATTTTAACAGAGATATTTTCATCATCTAATGCACTTTCCAAACGATATGATTCCTCTTTTGTTCTGCAGAATACAACTGTCTGACCTATAAAAAATGCCAATAAATATAAGGTGATAAAGTATTACTAAATTTAGTGAATTTATTAACATTCAATTAAATAATATTTTTAAAAACCAAAGAAAATTTTCAACTGCTGTTAAATATTGAGGCTACAAAGTAATTAACCTTAAATTTTTACATGAATAATTATTTGAATACTAAATCAACAGTCTGAAGTACATAGTTTTAAAGAAGGGGAAAATTGCAGAGAAAATTCTCACTGAATAAAATGGAGGAGAGGCATTCATTTCAATTCTTTAAAATGAAATTTACTCAAAATGATAAAAAGTAAAGGTGGAAAACAGTTATTAACCTACCTAACTCAAAAGAGTTTAAGCAGATCATATGATCAAAAAATTTGTTGTATCAGAGACAATAAATAACTATTAGACTTCAATTGTTTCTGTGAATAGATTTTCATGAAATTTTGAACAAATATTGAAAGGATCAATGACAATTTCTATATTAATACGAACTTAAAGAATAACTATTATTCAGAAAAAATCAAATAAGATTTATATTCTGTAGTAGAACATGTTTTGACATATATACATCAAAATAACATATATAACAACAAGATATTTAGTTATACTTCCTGAAAGCATGAATTATGCACAACAGCAGCCATTCATTTAAAAAATTAAATATATCTTCTTTCATCTCCTCACAATTGCTTTTTCTAGAAAAATTGGTTTGAATCTAATAAAAATGGAATTTAGATTGAACTCGCTTTTCATAATGTAGCTTTAAATTGCTTACAAACCAATTAAATCCTATAGCAATAAGTCATCAAAAAATTAGTATCTCCAAAGATTTTATTTATTGGTATGAAATCCAAGACATTTCATCTGTCTCTGGCTTCATATGACCATTATTGTCATATGCCCAGAATCTAAAAGGGATTTGATTCACTCAACAGTTAAAACTTTATATTTCCTCATATACATGATCATTCACCAATTTAAACGAAGAAAAAAAAATGCTAAATCAAAAGACCTATTATAAGATCTATACTCGAAATACTATGAAAATCTCAAATCATGTTAGTACATTGAGTTCACACAACTGAAAAAATAGGTTGAATAAACAAAAAGGAATAATCGCAATCAGTATAATGTTCATCAAAAATATGAATACAATTAAGACACTTTTACCTATCAGGATTAACACACACACAAAACTAATGTGAAAAAATTTTAAAATATATTTTAAGAAAATGTTGACTATGTTCCGTCTTCCAATTATGAAAGATGATACAAATGATGACGCAGATTCAGTGGATTAAAATAATTTAATTTAATTTATAGACGATTTTTACCTTCAAAAGTCATGGATTCAAATATATGCAGAAATATGCTTATAAAACTCACTCAAAACTCCAGAAAAAGCGTTCGCCTTTTATAGTCTGGTGCAGTGAGGGATCGAATTTTCTAAAAAGTTATCACTTTCTTGAGACGGACACGGCGATAACGTTCCCCCTCCCTCCACTCCCGTAGAGAGTTTGAGTTCAATTGAGAGTTTGTCTGCTAAAGTCTTTACACCGTTTAGAAACAGTTGTATGGTGAACTGGATATTAACGATTATAATCATTTAAAACCCATCTTATACTGTTCATTCTCGGATTTGTAAACCCTCCGTGCTTCTGAGCATGCGCCAGAAAGCATTTATTTAGTCAAAAAAGGGGCGAGAGGACAGATGAAAGGAGAAGATGTTTACATTTAGTATAGGGATTTTTTATGGAATGAAGAGGAGTAATAACAGCTCACCTTTCTGCGTACCCCCCCCCCCAACTGCCGAAGTACAATCATCGAAAAGACTATTCTCGTGATCCTGAAACGAAAAGTAGATAAATAATTGAAATATGCACATAACGATTTAAGTCTATAGAATGACTGCGATTGACAAAATCGCCGGGAAGGTGACAAGTAAATAAAATGTCGTATTTTTGTGGGTTATTTTTACTCAATCGATTAAGAAATCAATGTGAGAGATGCCGGCGACGTTAAATCAATCGATTGTCAGACATCTAATTTAAACGTCATCTATATCAGCTTTTAATATTCACACCATTTGGTCAAATAATTGACAACGTGGCAAATGAATAAGATGTATTCTGCCAACTCCGTCAATTAAGAAATCGGATCATCGGCATCAAACAACGGATATCGATGACGTTAAAATGATAGATTGTCAGACATATTATGAAACTGTCGTCCATTCAACTTATAGTTTTCTCTACGCTTCCCAAAAGAAAAGGCAAGATATTTTTCCGACTGTTTTTTGTCTTTCGTCTATGATATCATTATGATTTAGAGAAAACTGAATTTTTATTTTTACTCACTATTTCGATCACCTGACGATGGAATTAGTAAAAAAAATGGAGCATCTATTTAAACACTAGCCGCTTTTGGTGACCAGCTGGATCGCAGAGATGATTGGTTGCTAAAATTTTCAATGAAATATTTTATGTAACGTGGTCTTAATAGCTTACTCAGCAAAATTATTTTAAACTTCAAATTTTGAGAGCCATATAACTCATACTATTTTAAACGCTTTACACTGTTCTGTTCCTTGTACCATGCATTTTCCTAATTTTCTCCTCTCTAATTAAATAATCTCTCCTTAAATTTCAACTTTAATTTAAAATGGAAAAGATTAAACTTCAACTAATACAAAAACCTTTTCCCTGGAACTAAATTTGATTAAAAAAAATATATATGAGTACAGAATCGTTCAGAACCGAAATCTTATATGTACTACAAAATATTTTATATATATATAATTCATGCAATATCTCAGAAGATTATTCAAAAATTCCCTGATCTGCTTAAAATTCAGTTTACATTAGTAAGAAATAATTTATTAAACTTAGTTCACAGGAGCATGGATCAATTCAAAGAATAAAAATTCATAACTGACCAGAACATTTACCGACTCAAATACATAATGCATCAATTGAAGCATTTTTTCACGATACGATTGTTATTAACAATTTAAAAATTAGCAGTTGGACCCCGATTAAAGTGGATATCCTGTATACATATAAAATCATATTTGCTTTAAATAATACAAAATTATTGAATTAATAATAAAGATATTTGAAAGATTAAAGAAAAAGTTTTCCTGCATTTTTTCACAGAAAATATAATGTCTCATATTTATTTCGCTTCATATGGATATGTGCTAAAAATTACATTTTTCTACGTTTAGTTTGCAAAGAGAGATAAAATTTTGTCAGCGTGATAACAACACATTGATAAAAGCAAATTTTTCTCATGCATTCATAATATGCTCATGCAGCTTAAATTTTATTTTATATGAAATTTATTGTTGGGAAATGTGCTTAAATATTTTTGTAAGAAACTGATTAAAAACGGGGGGGATTATGCTGCAAAATAATACGGTAACAATAAAAAAATAATTTTTTGAATTTTAAGATGTGAAAATTATTTTGGTGCTATAATATTTTCGGAAAGTATTGCGGGAAAATGCCAAAATTTCCAATTCTAATTAAAATAACTAAACAATCTCAAATTCCCACTTTCTAAATATATATGTACCAAGTTTGGTAGCTCTAGCCTGGAGAGGCCAACATATAGAAACATTCATCTTTATTATAAGCAGAGAATAAGGTGATAGAGTTGTCTTCCTTGATTCAAATTTTACTGAACAGTTCAGTAAAGAGGTGACATTTTATTCATCCATTTATTTCATCGGCAATAAAAAAAACAAAAAACAAGATTTTCAGCTTTATTATGCTTTAATTAATCATTATATTCCTGACTAAAATATGGTTAATGGTTAAAGGAAATTTAATAAAAACACAGGCAAGTGTTGTGGGAACTTTTTTGCAATATGCATGCTAAAAAGAATTGCTCTGTTGTAGGCAAATGATGCGAATGCAGTATAACTCAATGGAGTAAGTAAATTATATACATTTAAATTAGGTTCATTTAACTGCAAAACATATATGCTTTTTTTGGGGGGGGTGCGATTTAATTTATTAAGCTACAATTATTTCAGTAATGAAATATTACCGACTGCAATTTAACGACAAAAAATAAATATAAGTAGTCTGATAGCTTTTTAGCTATACTAAAAGGGCTTGTCTAAGCATGCACTAAATTTATTAAATAAATTAATACCTAAATTTTTCAGATGCTACAATCAGTAGTACCATGACAACTATGAAATTGAAATGTAATTTTTGGTTCTTTCTGCCATTTATACAAAGACTATATATTCCCAAAAAGCTTCTAAATTTTTTATTAGACTTTGGATAAACTATCTTAATAAAACGATAATTAAAAAGAAATTTCATATAATATTTATAAATCCTACATTGAGAAAAACCAATGCATATAACAGACGGAAAAACTATTTTCGGAAAATATTATACATATATAAATAAATACATGGGGAATCGAACATTTAATTAGTTCGTTATTCATATGTGCATTTTTCATACAGGGTTAGCAAGAAATAAGTTACCCACGTCAGAAGGCTCTAAAATGCGTTCTATTGAGCCACATAAGATAAAATTTGAACTACAGATTATTGAGATAATGCGCTTTACATTTATTAAATAAATAAAAAAAGTACAAAAATTCACCATTAGGTGGCGTTGTAATACACATAAAACCATTTAATATGGTCTAAAATTATTAAATAAAGTAAAATTAAAATTGCTCAATATGTCCTCCTTCCTTTTCAACAATATACTCTAATCGGAGAAGCCTATTTTCTACAGATGACCGAAGTGAGTCAGCCGAAATATTAAGAATATGGTGCCGAATGTTGTCCTTCAAAAAATCCCACAACCAAAAGTCACAAGGGGTAATGTCCAGCGAGCGAAGAGGCCATGCTATTGGGAAATGACGGCTGATAACTCGTGCTTTTGTGAAATGCTATATTAACAATAGCTTTGCACAACGATCAATATGAGGTGGTGCACCATCCTGCATGAAAATAATGTCTTGAAGGCCTCCACGTTGTAGAAGAGTTTGGATTACAAAATCTCTCAGCATATCATGGTACCGTTGTCCTGTGATGGAACAGGTTTGAATTCCATTTGAAGTTATCTCTTCAAAGAAATACGGTCCAATGATAAAGGCAGCAGTAAAACCACATCATACTGTCACTTTATCAGGATGCAAAAGGAGTCCCTGGATAACTTGAGGGTTTTCCTCTGCCCAAATTCGACAGTTGTGGGTGTTAACTTGCTCACTGAGGCAAAAAAGGGCCTCTTAACTTCACAGAATGTTTCATGGCCAAGTTGTGTCAACCACCATTCCAGCAAGGAAATGAAGTGCACAAGTTTTACGGACCTCTAAGTCCCCGTCCTGCAAAAGGGGTACAGACTTAATTTTGTATGGATAAAAATGCAAAATCTGCCGTACGATTTTTCGTACAGTTGAATATGGCATATCCAGAACACGGGAAATAACTGGCAAACTCACACTATTATGCAGCGATTGACTGCTGGCTTTAATGAGTGCGGTCGCAAACTTTTTGACGCTGGAAGACGGTTTTTTTTTTTTTTTTTTTTTTTTCCCCCGTGCTCTACCTGGAAGAATATCAAGTTGCAACGTTTTTTCAAATTTGTGCATCATTTTGCGTAGGTCACTTGGAGACATTGGACCTCTTCGTATCTGCTTCATACGACGAAATTCCTTTAGAGCTGCAACGGAGTTTTGTTGGTTCTGGTAGAACAATTTCACCAGTAACGCTTTTTCTTGCAACATAGGCATGACGAACATAGAAGAAACTAATGTTAGTGCAGAATCCGCCTTCTTTTTATCCAAAGAAAAACGGTAATAGACATGCCCTGTAACGCAAATTATGTTTCACATTTTCAATAAAGGCCATTTGTGTTACAAAGCCTCCATTGGTAAATTTTAGTACTAATTTTTTTAATTAATAAATGTAAAGTGCATCATCTGAATAATCGGTAGTTCAAATTTTATCCTATTTGGACCAATCGAACGCATTTTAGAGCCCTCTGAAGTGAATAACTTATTTCTTGCTAACTCTGTATTTTACAAC
>JAPMOR010118618.1:5469-44965 GCA_026543865.1 Argiope aurantia | reverse complement strand
AAACGACGCTAAAATTTCGATTTTTGGAGAAAATACTGATTTTTCTTTTTAATTAAATATTCTTGATTTCTGAAAAATTTCTTTTATAAAAACCATTTGTATGTAGCTTTTATATTAATTTTACATAGCCTGCATTACAAAAGCATACATTTCATTCATTTAACGTGAAATGCCAATTCAGGCACAATCGATGCAAAGCTGTATGCGTTCTATATAAAGAACACTAAAAAATTTTCAGCTAAAAAACATACCAGCGTGAAACATTTTGAATTAAAACAATAAAATAGGGTAATTCCAGTTTTAGAAGTAAGAGTAAAGAGAAGGAAGGATCCATTGGAAATTATTTCTAATTCTTGCTCAGCTTGAAGACGATAAAAACTACAATATCCTTCAGGGCACCTCTGCCAAAGGTAAATTATTATTATTATTATTATTTTCTGAATTTGAAGGAACTTATAAGGACATATAAGGGTTTATAAACATAAGATTTTATCATTTTCATGTTCTTTTCCGCCAATAATGTCTTAGACATTAATCCATTTCGTATAATTATAAATTGTAGAAACATTGTTCACTTTCAAGAAAATTTTTTATGAATTTTTAAATTTTGCCATTTTATTTTATTAAACATTATTTTGGATATGTTAGCATTTAGCAATATTATGCATACATAAATTACTGTGGCCCTGTTCGATTAATTCATTTTTGTTATAATAAACTATAAGTATTTAAAAAAAGATTCAAGAAGATAAAGAATTCTGTTTAATTCGAACTGAATTCAAATTGGTTAGAATTGTTAACGTCACTAAAATCCGATTAAATATTTCCATGATCATGCTACAACAAATTTAGGTGACTTATCGCTACAACCTAATTTTCGATCAATAAGTATTAATAAAATTTAGAATGAAATATGATTAAAATTAAACTGATGGCTCTCAGAGACTCGAGGTACCGTTTCTACTGAATGGATCCAAATGAAATTTCATGTATCTGTTACTTAGACTGTGCGGCCGAGGTTTTCGTGGGGAAAAAAGTAACTTGAAATTTTACCAATGGATGGCGCTGCAATGAAAGAAAAAGAAAGATAATAGTTCTAAAATAAAAATAATAATAGTATTTTATTTATTTACACGCCTATGTGCATATGTAATCGATCAACAATATACAGAAAACGTATCAACTCGTTATCAAATCACCGCAACCAACATTTCAGTAAGAATAAAGGAGATTTTCAAATGATACTGGTTTTCTAGATGACTTCATTAGTTACACGTCCTCGATAAACGCGATCTTTGAGAAATTCACACAGCCTGAAGTCAAAAAGGTTCAGATCTGGCGATTGCGCTGGCAGACAAGCGGGAAAGTATGCGAGACGACACATTCATCAAAGAAGCGGATTTGGATTGTGTTCTTTACATGTTTTGCTATATGCACAGTTGCACCGTCTTGCATTGACACTGTGGCGGTTAAACAACCGCTTTGCCTTAACACCGGGATAACATGATCCTCCAAAAGAAAGCTCGTTCATTGTGAATTCCTCCATGAATTACAGGCCAACAATGAAATTCACCGGGACTCCACAGAATGCAGTGAAGTATGGGGAATGTAGTGGCTGTTGTTGCAGGGAATGACGATTGGTGGAATCCCATATGAGGCAGTTATGAGTGTTCACAACACGATTTAAGGGAAAATGAGCCACGCTTATCCATAAGAAATGTGATGGCCAGTACCTACTACTCATCTCCTCGGAAAAAAAAATAATCTCGAGGCAAAATCTTGGCATGCAAAGTAATCTTGCGGTTTCAATTGTTGCATGAAATTCCTCTTGTAAGGATACAAATTCAGAATTTTTCGTAATACCATGCGCAGGTTGCTTACGGAATGTCCAGTGTTCGTGCTACTGAGCGGCCACTTGTAGTAGAATTTGAAGAACTTGCATATGCTTTAGCAATTACAGCTACTTCCACAATTGCCGGTTCCGTTGAATGTGTCCTCTTCCGGTGCAACATCCAGAGAAACAGTTATTTCAAACTTACACATCATGCCTTCAACTGCATTTAGAGACAGGGTCTTTTCCTGAAGCTTTTTATCCGCCAGTAAGCAAGAAATGTTGCTGAAGCATTGCACTTATTCTGATTTTAAAAAAATCACGATCAATGCCTGCTATTTCTTGATCAGCAGAGCGTTCATTGTCAGCAAATGATTTCTTCTAAACATACGTACGCATTTTATAGCGAAATTAAATGCACTATTCATTAGCATAATGCTTTAAGCAGTACAACGCCATCAATAGGCAAATTTTCAAACTACATTTTTCTGACAAAAACCTCGACACCACAGTCTAAGTAACAAATATATGAAGTTTCATTCGGATTCATTCAGTAGAAACTGAACAACGACTTTCTGAGTATCATTAGTTTAATCCTAACCACCCTGTATAACTATATTTTTTTCTAGAATTAGATCACAGTGCAATTAAATCTCAAGTCTCATAAATAATAGACTTAAATATTGACAATTTTCTGATAGTAAGTAAAAGAAAATGAAAACATTCTTACTTTTTTTACACAAGTTTTTAGCAATGATAGAAAAATTAATGTATCTGGGGGAAAAAAAGAAAGAAAACAGAGAGAATGAAGAATTTTATTATTGATATTAAAAGTCAGGTTGACCAATTTTCATGAAATACATGTTATCAAAAAAAGAATATTGTAATTTAATTTATAACTGCATAATAATAATAAGGCATTTTCACTGCGCAGATATGCTTTCAAAGCGGCGATATTATTTGCGACAAAAAATTGGCGAAATCTGTCCAGTTATTGAGTTTGGGGCCTCTTATTTGTGTATTATATTTCGATATCTCTCTAAAATGGAGGTACAGACGGCGATTCTTGATGACGTACATAGGAGTCATAAGCTTTTTTTATAAGATAAAAATTGATGAAATCGTACATTAGATATTTTATTTTAATGGCTGTGACTGGGAAATTCTAACCGAGGTTCCCCCCCCACTTAGTTTCTTAATATTTTTTACGAAAATAGCAATGGTTGAGAGCAGGGGACGATTGACGACATACATAGGGGTCCTTAACTTTTATTAAAATAACAGAAACCGATTCTAATGGTTATACCCGAGGCACTTTCTTTCTAATTTTGCCATTTATTTCAAATATGCAGATCGTGGGTGAATTGCTAATCGCCAGAGCCAACTAGATGATGTTTTATTTTCTCTCATTCACCGTCGTTTGGTCTTAATTCTAACTACACTGACACCGTAAAATAGTGTATTATTAAAATTATTATTATAATTAAAATAGCTATTAAATTCTTAATGCATTTATTTACATATGAAAATATTTAATGCGCGTTATTGACAATTTCGCTTGAATTTATCATAAATTAGAGAAATATTACCCCCCCCCCTCCTACATACTTAATGGAAAATTTCTGTCTTCGACTCTGGCAAAGGCGGTCTGCCGAAGAGCATTCCTGAAGGAGTCTTAACTGGTTGTGCCGAGCTTAGTGCTTCTGTAAGCC
The DNA here is from genome assembly GCA_026543865.1 of Argiope aurantia. Taxonomy (NCBI): domain Eukaryota; kingdom Metazoa; phylum Arthropoda; class Arachnida; order Araneae; family Araneidae; genus Argiope; species Argiope aurantia. The sequence continues at coordinate 41,422 of JAPMOR010118618.1, read as the reverse complement.
AAGAAAAGAAATGGTACATGAGTACCCCAATCCGTCTAATACTTACACACAAACATTGGCAAATGGTGACAACATATGCCAAATGTTTATACCTTCCTAACATGTTGTTTGAATGTGGGTACCAATGCAGTAAGGGTTTTCGGAATGTCGAGAAATTCATATTAATAATAAAATAAAATTTACACTTTGACCTGAATGTAGTATGAATAAGACGCCCAGATTTCCAGGAATATTTCAGATGCTGCATCGATGCTTATTCATCCGTTATCGACACAGTATTTCGTATTCGAGCATTTCGTAAAATAGTTCATAAATATCAGGATGTACCGATGGTCTTTAGACATTACGGGCATCAGGTAAGTCAAAAAAAAAAGTTCTCTCCAATACAGCAGATGCATTCATCATCACCTCCTTGTTCTCACTCTAGGTACCTTTCGTGCTCCACAGGCATGGCATTCTTCATACCATTTCTCGATACCAGCATAAATTAAACAGAATTGTCCTCTGACCTTGTTTAATATCTTGGATTGCAATGAATCTCAGGATTACTGGATCTTGAGAAAACCAACTGTTATCAATGAGTTCTTACATCGCGACTCTCCCACTGGCGATAAAAAACTTCATATCCGAGATGTAGGGGATCCTATAATACTCAAATTCCTTTCTCCATAAAGAATTAGGAGCTCATCTCTTGTCAGGATGGCCAATTTATATTAGTTACTTATTTATTTTATTTGTTCATTTTCTTTTTCAGAATCGGTTTAATGTCTGGCTCACTCGCTTGAATTTTCTAAAGCTCCTCCGGGGACCAAGAAATGGGAGTTTACATACTGAAGGTTAAGATTTTAACGGAAAAGCCTGTCATACTATTGTATTTTCTCTCAACTTTCAAACATTGTTTGCAGCTATCTGAACACATCTTTCGTGCAGAACATCTACATCACCATATTTCAAAATCAACTCTTGAAGTCTCTGTATACTAGTTCTTCAGAAAGGCGTGATCGATTCATACAGGCTTGCCACTCAAATTCGGGAATCCCCGAGTTTTCCTAGTATGTATATTCAGGATACGAGGAAATGCGCGAATACCACTCATATGCTAACTATAATGGAATATGGTTTGATGGAGTGAAAAAAGAATGTAAAGGAAACAACGATTTAAAATTATTCCACATAACAACACATTAAAAAAAGTTTTTATATTTACATACAGAGGAAAAGAATTTCTCTTTATTTATTATTTAAAATCTAGTAAAACAAAATTTATATAATAAGGGAGTTGATATATTACCTCTCATGCTCTTTAATTGTAAATCACATAAAATTAAGGACTAGGGTGACATAAAACATTTTTGTTACCATGATACAAATCATTTAAGGATTATTTAACGAAAAACGTTACTAAGCAAGATTGTTTTTATTTTATTTATGTATTCATTTTTGACAATTCATGTATTTGGGAATCAATTTCTTCAAATTTTTACAGCCATCAGTTTCATAGAGCTAATCAGTCAAATAAAGAAAGACATTTTTCTATGGCCCAACGCACATTTTTTTAGCTATTTCACATTCAGTGAACATATGCAAAAATATTTCCGATATATCATTCAATGCATTAATGGACGAATGTGACGCAACAAGTTTTAATGCCAAAAAAATTTAGCTTTAAATGACTGTATTCGAAGTAAAAAGTTTGAAATCGGTTTATTTTCGGTCATTGACGTTTTCGTATTTGACGTGTATCTATTCGTGTATTCTTCTTAAGCCCCGTTTCGATGGCTCGTTGCCTTTACGGATATGGTCATAAATCTGCCATCTGACCCATTGTACGGTCACTTTTTTCTGCGGAAGTCGATCAGGAGCTGACCCCAAACTGTTGGTAAAATGAACAGACATCAAAGAACCCCGAAAATCCACAAGTGCGGGGAAAGAGGGCAAAATGAATGACGCGCCGGATTCAAGACGCGCACGGGCCGTTAGACGGGGGCTTTAGTTACTAAGTGCAACATCAATGATGACTCTTTTGTTGATTGGCTACCAGTTGGTAGGCAATCTTGTATGGTTTCCTCTTTTAGCATGACTTGTAATTGTCTCTGTTTTCCCATATTACTTAAGATTATTATCTTCTTACAAAGTGAGCAGTATGAAATAATTGGATTTTGCGGAACTTTTCGAACCCATTCAGTACAATCAGGACCGATTTTTTTTATCCATCCAATTCGTTTAAATACGGATTTTGAACAGCTCATTGTTTTAAAAATTAATCTATTTTAAATGCGCTCACAATTTCTCAAATAATAAAGAAACCATTTTAAAAACTCAATTATAGTAGACTTAACACCACCGCACTGCAGTAGTATAGAGATTATGGCTCTCAGATAAAAAGTGCCTTTCACAAAAGCTGAAATATTCGCCTAAATGAAAATTTTTTTATCTCATTTACAGAATTAAAAATTAAGAATACATTATAATTACAATAAATTTCTCTAGATTATAATAAGAAATAAGTAAAATTTTATCTGTATACGGAGGAACATTGTTAACTCATATATTATATAGTTCTATTTTCACCAAAAGAAAAAAAAGTTAGATCAAGAATAAAATCATGAAAAACAGTGAGTGAGAGAAGCAGTGCTGGCTCATTCAATTGAACCGCAGCGATTAAAATGAGCGAGCAATGTTTTTGAAAGGTTATAAGTTCAATTCCCACTCAAAGAAGAAAAAAAAAGAGGCATAACAAGAAAAAGAAGCTCCAGATAAATTACATATCTGAAATGATACACGCTGCAAATAAAGTTTGCTGAGAAAAAGCATTCAAGAGAGTATGCAGATACGAACCGTGGTACCATTGAAGTGACAGAAGAAAATGATCCGTTAAAGCAGGTGTATTCAGGTCGAGAAGAAAGGTTAAGTACAATTTTGCGAAGAAGTTAAAATGCGCGTTCCATTTTTTTTTCCAAGGTGAAAAAAAGCATTTGTTTATAATAAGGGAACATCTGAAGGAAAAAAGAATATAAAGAAATTTATCGATCGAAATCGTCATTTAGTCACTCAGTGTACACGAGAAATGGACGGAAAAAAGTTGAGCTTGCTTGTTTTAATAATTCTAGCTAAGGCAGAATTAATTTTTATAATATCAAACCACATTGAGACGACTGACAACGAAATTAAAATTAATAATAAAACGTGTTTTCGTTCGACTCGACACATATAGGAAGGAAATTATTTTATCGTGAATGTTTAAAACAGGGAGCAAATATTCACGACATACGACATTTTTTTAACGTAAATTCAACATATTTATCAGCAAGTTTTTTAGAAGTTCAACTGAATGAGAAGGAATTTCAGAAAGTATGTGAACAATGTTCAAACTGAAACATCTTTCGTGTTTACTATGTGTGGGAGCATCGCAGTCGAGTAAAACCACGTTGGTGCGAAAAGTGATTGCACATAAAGCATATGATTTTGAATTTAAAAATATTATCTGGTGCTATAACGTTTTTCAGCCGTGAATTGCTGAAGAAAAAGAAATGAAATCTGTTCAAGGTTTTCCAGAAAAAGTCGAAAGCGGAAATCTATATGTATTTGATAATCAGATGGATCAACTTTCTCAAGATTATGCGGAATTGTTCACTATTACAGCACACCATTCTACAATCAGTGTGATTCTGATTTTGCAGAATCTATTTCCCCGAAATAAAGTGATGCGAGACGCAAGTCTGAATGCACAATATGTAATATAATTTTAAAACAATCGTGACGTGGGACAAATCCAGTGTTTCGCAAGACAAGTATACAGAAATAAGGCAGCATATTTTATGGATGCTTACAAAAAGAGCACGCAAGGCAATTTTAACTATTTGTTGGTGGACCTACATCCGAGAACGGACGAAAAATTTCGTCAGAGAGAACGTGTTCCCTGATTCCAATGGATTTTATTGGATATATTTACCGATAAAATGATAAATATAAAGAAGCATTATCACTTACTGAAACTACTACTCAGCGCAACTCCAGCACAAAAGAGCAATAATACGGACTGCTAACAAAAGTCAGTTACATTGCTTATGCGAAATTTGTGTAAACGTCTTATGTGCTAATTTATCGGTGAGCGTTCTACTATGAATTATCGACAGACATTTGATTGTAAAACGTAATACAAAGCGAACTTCGGCGAATCAGTAACTCATGATTCAAAGATCTGCAATGGAATTGTTGACAACTTCAAAGAAAATAAATTTAAATATCAAAATATACAGCTAAGAAGCTGAGAATAGCTCAGCATTATAAACTCTACATATAATTGTAATAATAAGCAGCACTTACTGTCATTTAATGTAACATCATCAATGAATCGATGCATAAGCAACACGAAGAAACTGATTGTACCTCTCGATGTAATATTTTAACAATCCTGAATAAGAATATAATTTCACTGGATCATTGCATCTGTCTTATTTTGCTTCGCTACATCAATATGTTTTGCGTAATATCACCATAAAATTACGTTCTTTTATTCTCAAGGTGGTGAAAGTGGGTAAGGTTAGGAAAATGTGCATAAAGTTCTTTTAAAGTTACTTTAAGGTCATCAGTTAAGGCAGAACAAGGTGTTCCTGGGAAATTCCACAGATAATAAACAATTATTCCATTCCCACTCATATAAACAGGGGAATAAATACAAGTTACATAACCCTTTATATATATACTGCCGATCTTGTTGGAGACTTCATCTTCATTTTCCTAAAAGTGCGTGTATCTAAGTACTACTCAGCTATCATGGACAGTCAAAAAGTGAGTATCAGTAAGTTATTGCATTTTCATATTCTTTTTAGATTGCTAAGTATATATAACAAATTTTTAAAAATAACGCTAAGTTTTGACACTCACGAATAGGCTTAACTAATAGCGATTCAGACGGTGAGCAGTTATTTCCTCTTCCTTCCAAGGAAAAGCATACAAGCGATAAATTAGATTTGATTTTATAAGTCAATTTAGACTTTCGATTTTTAAATTCCCAAAGAAAAACATAATGGTAAAATGTAAAATCATTTTAGATTTTGTATCTTTAGATTTCATTTCAAAATGTTATCCCTTTTCTCATAGCTAAAAGAAAATCAAACGATGAGAAAAAAGAGGAGTCCATCAAAAAAGCAAAGAATTTCGAATATAATTTTTCTGATCCGGCAGAAGAGAAAAAGCTCATACCCCCAATAAGCGCTTTCCTAGGGAAAGGGATTAACATCAACATCAAGGAATGCAGAAAATCCTATTATCTTGCTTTCCAAAGAATGTTGGAGATGAAACAAAGAACAGATTCAACATGAATCTTGATCAGTTGGGAGCTTTAAAAAAGGCAATAAATGTGTTCGCAGAACATATAAAGAAAAATTGGCATTCACGAGTTAAATGAAAATTTTGTACAAAAATTAAACTAAGTTGACAATTTTCCACTACATTCATCTTTTTAGAATGTCGTTTAATAGAATAGAATCAAGTTTTAGAGGTTATATTTCAGCTTACCGACACTCTCTGATACACTCTGATCGCTACAACTTGTATAAAGAAATTCGATAAAACATTTTCTTACTCTTATTAGAGCAAAACCTACATTTTCGTCTTTTAATATGCATAAGCATTAAATTTATTAAAGATACTCATCCTGACAATTTACTGCAAAACGCTTACTTCTGTTCATTTGCTGAACGCATAATATCATATAACCAAATAAAAAGTAAAGTTAAAAGCTAAAATTCAATTCCATTGAAACATATATCCGAAACGGTAGTGGGTGGGTTATTAATATCGGACAGTACAGAGAACCGCAAAGAGGTTGCGGTTACCTGACTGCTTAAAAAAAGAAATCTTCTAAATATACGTTTCGATGAACACAAATGCTTTATATATAGTTGCTTAGCTCATCTCTTTCCTCCTGAAAAAAATTCGAAAGCAGTTACAAAAATACATTAAAATACTTAAAATTGAAAAATGTAAGCTTCCCCATGAAACTCTTTAACATAAAGTATTTTGAAAGATAAACAGTTTAAAGATAAATATTTTTACTTATGGCAAAGAAGTTTTTCCCATTTATATCAGTAATAAAAAGTTGGGTTCGGAAATAAATTTACTTCTGTATAAAGAGCATTACTTCTTAATCTAAATCGTTTATTAAACACTAAAAAAGGGATCCACCATTATTGCTCACGATGTCTGATTGGATTTCAGAGGCGAAATAGCCTTGTAGATCATATGCGAGTGTGTTGCCAAAATGCCCCCCAAAAACTATCACCGCCTAAAATAAACACTGTAAAATTTACTAGCATTTACAAAATGTTGTTCCACCCTTTTATTTTGTATGCGTATTTTGAATGCATAACGAAAAATGTATCTACTGTTTTACCAAATACCTCTCAGTTTTTCAGCTAACCTAGAGCATCACGAACCAATGAGTTCCGCATTAATATAAAAAATGAAATAATATATCACAAATTCTATTGAGGACAAAATCCAGTACAAATATTTTTAAAAACAATAAAAAAATCAGCAAAATCTTTATTTAAAAAACTATTATGCAATAAACCAATGATCAAGGAAAATATATCAATGGAAAAGTCTAGCACATGTTACATATGCAAATTAAAATTTGAACCGAATGATCGCATTGTCAGAGATCATTGCCATGTTTTAGGCATATTTAGAGGTTTCTGTCACAATTCATGTAATTTAAATTTAAAAAGAAGTCATTTCATTCCTGTAGCCATTCACAACCTTAAGGGATACGATTCCCATTTATTGTTAAAACATGTCTCCGAAATTCGCGCATCAGATTGATATAATTCCGACGAATAGTCAAGAATTTACTAGTTTTAGCCTCGATAATTACATTAAATTTATTGATTCGTACGCATTTTTTTATTCCTCCTTATCTTCTCTTCTAGAAATTTTGAAAACTTCTGAATATCGGTTTGACATCTTTGATTCTGTTTTTCCAAAACAAAACGAATAGAAACTTACTCAAACACAAAGGATTTTTTACCTATAGCTATTTTTCATCAAAAGATATTCTAAAATAAAAGACATTTCCACCTCACGAAGCTTTCTTTAACATTTTGACGAATTCGAACATAACAAAAAAAGAATACAAACACGCACTGAGGGTTTACCAAGAATTTCATTGTAAAAATTTTCAAGATTACATTGAATTGTAGCAAAATACAGATACAATTCTTTCAGCTGAAGTATTTCGATCGTTTCGACAAACAAACATGACACACTACCATTTGGACCCTGTTCATTTCCTAACTATTGCTGATTTAACATGGCATTCCTTTTTATATGAGAACCATCATCTCGTGAAAGGCACTTTTTATCTGAGAGCCATCATCTCTATACTACTTACTCACTGCTGTTATTCTCGCCAGATAAATGTATTTTATTCTTTCAAGCAGTTACAGAAATCTTGCGCATGCTCATTAGCTACAATTCGGGAATCTTATAGAAAAGAACAACAATATCGCAAATCGAAACTAGACAAATCTATAAAGAAAAAAAGGGGAGAGAATAGAAAAATTGTGTTTCCGCACTACAAAATCGCGAATGAATTTCGTTTTTGGAAGCTATGACTATTATCTTTTATTCTTGAAACCTTTAGAGTTCGGCATTTTTTCAATGGGAAAAAAAATAACTAAGAAACATAAAATTCCCTGTATTTTCCCAGTTTTTATGAAAATTTTCAAATTTCCGAGCAGTTTCCTTATTTTTTTACACGATTTTCAAATTGCCTGTGTTTTCCCGGTTTCCCAGGTTCTCCCGATCCAAACCTGTCACAGAAAACATTTCTTGCCATACAGATAAAGATGGAAATATGCTGTACTGATTTTAAGAAACCATGGAAGTTACTTTCTGGTTATATAATAATTTATCTCTTTTTTTCCCAAACTCTTACAAAAACACATGCTACAAACAAAACTACAAAACAAGCTATTCCTTAACAAACAAGGGGGAAAGCATGATTCCAATTCCATTACTGCAACCATCGGTATCCAGCATAAACAGTCTGTATGTTTGAGAATAGGCCAAAATTGGTGCTGTTGTTAAAATCTGATTTAAATAATTAAACGATCTTTCACATTCGTCTGCCGCGTTAAACTGTGTTTTTATGAAAAATCTATTTAGAGAGTTCGCTATGGCTGAGAAATCTTTTAGAAATTGACGGTAGTAAGCAAATAGTCCCAGAAAAATATGAAGGTTTTGAATTGTTTCTGGAAGGAGTCGATCTTTTCCTGCAATTATTTTCACCGAATCAGTCCTTACACCTACAAATATATAATCAAGGTTATTTCTTTTTTAGATTGAGTTTTAAATTAGCAACTTCCAATTTTTGGAAAAACTTTGTGGACGTTACCGAAATGTCCTTCGAACGTATGTCCCACCATAATGATATCGTCCAAATGCATCTGTCAGGCTTACGTGGTCAGTCCACGTAGAATAGATAGCATAGCTTTAAAAATATAAGGTATAGATAAAATAAATAAATAATAGATAGCGTAGCATATAACTTTCAAAAGTTTCAGAGACATTATGACGACCATACTTTAAATAACCAAAATACTTGTCGGGTGGCAAAAGCCATCTTCTCTTGGTATTCGGAGAAAACTTCATCTCGTTCTTCAGATCCAGTGTCGACAACCTCTTATTCCCACTCAAGGCATTTAAGATGTTATCCTTACGAAATAATGGATAACTGTCTTCTTTGTCACATCTATCAGTTTTCTGCAATCCCGGTAGCCTGCCCTAGTTGACCAATACAACAGAAGCCTTAGATAAAGACGAATTTTGGTAACATTACTGTCATTAACCTTCTTAATCAATCGCTGAACTCCTTTACTTCTAAACAGAGATAATATTCTTATGTGCTGCTTAATAGACGAATGGTCTCTTAGCCAATTCGGTGTTAAGTAATATTTGCAAGTATACATGCATCGAAAATTAAATTAGGAAATTCATAGAGTAGCTTTTTGACTGCTGCAGGTTGTTTCCTTCTATCCACTCAAATCAATCATGATGTACTGAATGCATTTTGCTTCTAGGGTGTTACTAGAGAAGTAGAAAATGCTAATTTTAGTCTTTTATCGAGGTTTATAGTTCTGACTGGGATGGAGCTTCTTTACAAATCTACAAGCGAGGCAGTTGTAAAAAAAAGTTTTCTATGGAGGTGAAGCTTAAGCGTTTTTTATTGCATATCAGTAAGGTAGATGAGATTTAAAAACGGCAGGAAAAAAAAATTCTGAATGAGTGAGTGTTACAATTTTTTTTAACGAAATTTTGAATATTCACTGACAGTTGACAGTAATGATATCACTTCGGTTTTTGTTAATTTCATTTTTTTTAATGTCCACAGTAAAATAATTTTTCCATAAAAAGTCTAGGGTCAGAATGCATTGGTCCATTACATTGGCGACTTGACGCATGAATGTTCTTTTAAATCCTCTGAAGATCACCTCAAGTTTCTCATGGACTGTCGTTTGAGCACCTGTGACAGTCCTCAGTGAAATAATAGAAGATGTATATAACAGATGTTACAGTGTTTTAATTTTATCGCATCACCTGTCTTATTTGCTATCAACATCAAACAAGAAATATTGGAATGTCTATAAAACCTTCTTCATGTTGTCCGTTCTTTCACTACTCAGAATGAAAATTTTAAATTCTTTTACAAGGACACCTTTTAGTGAAAATGGCATTCGACTCGCAAGACAGCCTTTGTTTAGTTTTCCTGACTTATCGTTACTTTGAGCTAAATTACCAGCATGACAATTGCTTTAGGTATGTCTTGTCTGTTTGCATAACGCAGATAATTCCAGTAAGTGGTGTTTGAACATCGTCGAGTCTCTCTTTACATTGTCTCTACATTTTCTCAACAATAATTTTCTAATCTACGAATTCGAGTTTCCAATGATGTCTAGTTCACGGGATTCCCATCTTTCATTCTAGTTGTCCGAATTTATCTGATTTTTCAGAAAACTTATATCACGACTCGTATTTTATCGCAAATAAAAGTGCTGATTTCAGATCCTTGGCATCCATCAGATGCGTAGTTTGTTATGTGTCCTCTATACAGATGGCATCCATGAAATATTGTGCGGCCAGGATTTCGGAAGCATCGACATAGGGAAAATTAAATTTCCTGTCTTTTGATGACTTGCCCTCATCTCTATTCGGAAATAATCTGTTTAGTGTCATTCTCCGTAATGCCGTTTAAGAGCTTTATCAATTACTGGTAAATTATGTAACTTATCCAAATAATTTCTATTCGAAGGATTTCTGCTGATGGTTCACGGAAAGATGAGATGATCCAAGTCTAGTTGTCCATTTATTGTAATAACACACGACGTCAAATTGAATTTTAAACCCACACCATGGTGTTTGTTCATCGAAAGTTAATAATTTCAAGATGGGACACACAACTGCATTTTGTAGCTTTTGGAAAAGGGCGTTTGAACCGACTTTCAAAGCTTCAATTTTCTTTTCAACTTCCTGAAATTTTGCTTGTAGCTAGAAGTCCTGAAATGTCTGTCTTATTTTCAAGTGTTCTGCCTTCATTTCAACTTATCCCGCTTTCGCCTCAGTCAATTGTTCTTGTGCGGCTTTGGAATCATAGTTAAGTTCACCAATTTATTTTCCAAAGGTATGGTCACAAACATTCACAAGCAAATCCAACCCCACTTTTGTACACTAATTGTTGGTACTACGTGTCATCTTCCAGTTCTAAATGGAAGCGTAAATGATAACACAGGTTCCTTGAATTAAAAAATAATTGTAATTACAGTAAAAAGTCAGATATTTAAATGTCTGAAGAAGCCTATTTTTGTAACTCCAAAACTCAATCTCAATACAATCTATAAAATAACATAAATCACGGATATTGCCTGGCTCACAAGGCTTTGCCGCGTTCAATCCCTCGGCCAACTCTGAAACAAACATCCAGAACAATCGATCGCTTTTTATAGTCCGGCAAGGTAAGGAATCGAATTTTCTGGAAAATTCCTCATATCTCGAGAATCAAATTTAGAGATCTCACATTTTCCAAACAAGCTTTTGGCAAAAACTGGTTTCCAAATCAGTCGTCGCAACACAAGCAACAGGTTATGTAATTACATGACATCAATAACGAACCACCATGTGAAATACAATGTGGAAACTGGACTTGGAAAAGAAATATAGAAAAGAAATGCTAATCATAAAAAATAAAATTCAACAATATTTTTCAGATAACGCGAGGGAGGATTGACGAAATGCGTGGACTTGAATGTTCTTAACTTCCGAACATTACTACTGTTTAGACACAAAAAAAAAATGCACAACAAACATTTATATAATAAATGTTGAATGTAAACGAAATTAATCAGTGATTGCATAACAAGAATACTTAGATAATTGAAAATGAGAAGAAGAAAATAAAAAAGAGGGAGAAATAAAGAAGGGAGGAGTTTTACATAATGTTAAATGTCGGCTATTCCAACTGAAAAAAGGTGGAGTCAAGTGTGGGAGCTACAAAACAATATAGGAAGAGCTAATTGGAAAGAAGAAATGTTAAAAGAATTAAAGAGAAAAAGAAGCTTTCTACGAAGTATGTGTCGGAATGGAAGGAAATCTATAATTAGGGAGAAAAATTAGAGGGGAAATGAAGAACCAACAAGAGCGACATTAGACTAACGGAGGCCTAACGGGAGAGGTGACTAATGAAGGGTCTAAACTAACAGAGTATCTTTCATCTAAGGACTAACAGGAGATACTCTGACGGAGGAAAAATTATACGATCAGAGTGTTAAGGATGATTAATTACTTTTCTTCGGATTTATTTGTGCTTCTTGCGAATTTTGAAGCTTCGAGTAGTCCAAGGAATTCTTGAAAGAGCATTTTAATTTCTTTAATAGCTTCCAACATTTCTTTAAGTTCGTTGCAATCCTGAGTGTTCGGGTCATCAAGTGAGGAAACGAATTGGACAGGTACAGTGACATTTCTTGACTTGCAATTGCTTGTAATTTGGGCAGTGAATTCCTTTAAGTTGTTGGAGGGTCTTGATTTTAGCAACTGCTTTACAACCTCGCCAGGTGATCAGGTGACCACTTTCATGGCAGTTGATACAAACTACCAAAAAAAAAAATGAATTATTTCATAAGGTTACAATCTTCATTATGTTTGACAGAACTATGGAGCTGCATTATTTTTTTTTTGTATCAAATGACAATCAAAGTAAAACGAATTAATTGCTCTTTTCTAAAACACTTTAAAATTAGAATTTTCTATTTTTTTTTCTAATGGAATGCTTTTGATGTAATACCATATTCAAGGATTTGTAATGGAACATAATTAAAAGGAAAAACAGAAGGGGAAAAAACGACTGAAAACAAAAAGCGAAAACAAAATAACCATAAATTACTGATATTATATTGTAATTGAAATATCTAAGCAAAAGAATCTTATTTTTTCCTACTTAGTATCTTACGTCGCTTTTTTGTTATATGCTGGATTTTTCTTGATCTTCTAAATTATATCATAATGAGAACTGTCGCTTTTTCTCTAACAGTTATGAACATTTTCAGATTTTACTGTAAATTTAAAAAATAGCGCCAAATACTATAATAACATAAAATACATCGCTACAATCTTAATTTTAATGTTCAGATTATATTCAAACTTCTACTATAACTGAAACTACACTTTAAAATTCCTTTACCCTGAGAATCAACATACAGTTTGCAATACTTAATCCGAATCCCGAATTAATTTAGACACACTGTCCTTCTATATTTTAAATTTTGTTTCATTCATTATTTCATTAACCCTCAAGATTATCATCAATTTAGAAAACAATTAACCACAACACTGACGATCTAGAAAAACAGGAACAGGTGTGCATAAGGAAATAAAGGAGCTATACAACCAATTAGTGTAACATGATGTGGTCGGCAACGCCGACATAAGACAATAAGCGTCTTTCAAAGCTATTAAATCGATTCTTGCTGCTACAATGGCAGATTATCAAGAGTGATTTATCATTAAGTGATGATTAAGTGATTTGCAAGAATCGTTTAAGTGATTTGGAACGTGGCGTTAAAGCCGATACACTAGAGATAGAATATAGCATCTTCGAAGAAGTGAAGAAATTTGGATTTCTGAGTACGACAATTTCAGGAGTGTACCATGAATATCGAATTTTGGGCTAAACAACCTTTTCCGACCTTATCAATGTCGGATATTAGATCTTGAAAGAACGGGATCATCGATGACTGACGAGAATCTTTAAGCCAGATAGACGAGCAACACTTTCTCAAACTGCAGTGGATCTCAATGCTGGGGTATTCACAAATGTTAGAGTGCGAATTAATCAACAGACCATCGTTGATATGGGTTTTTAGAGACTAAAGTCCACTCGTGTACCATTCTGACAGTATGTCTCAAATCTTTACGTCTTGCCTGGGACCGCTAACATCGTTATTGGACTGTTGATGTCTCGAAACACGAAGCATTGTCTGATAAATCTCGTTTCCAACTCTATCACGTGGATAGGCGTGTATAGACATGGAGATAACCTCATAAATCCATGAATGTCAACAGTGGAATCTCCGAGATGGTATGGAGTGTGTGCAGTTGGCGTTATATGGAACCCCTGATATGTCAAGAGACGACTTTGACAAGTAACAGGCATGTAAGTATCTTATTCATTGACCTACACCCATTTGTGCCTATCTTGCATTTCGACAATTCCAGCAGAACAATGCAACAACTTAAATGTCAAAATTGCTACCGAGTAACCCCAGAAACATTCTTCTAACTTTAAACACTCCAATTGATCAACAAAACCCTCAGATATGAACATTATTGAGCATATCTGTGATGTCTTACAACATGTTGTTCAAAAGAAACCTCCACCATATCGCAATCCTATAGATTTGTGAACTGCCCTGCGGATTTCATCATGTGAAATACCTCTAGTATACAGTTAAATGCCAATCGAGTACATGACACATCGTTTTGCAGCATTTCTGCGTGCTCATTGGAGCACTACACGATATTAGGTAGGTGCATCAGTTTTTCTGGTTCATCAGTGTACATCGGTGGATATAATAAAAATACCACTACTTTCACTAGAGACCTATTTGATTGAAGATAAATATAAATATTTATAAATAAATCCTGGCAGACAGCATTAATCTACAAGCAATCAAAAATAGTAGTGTTCAGAAAACTATAATCAAAGGATTTTTAAACCTATAAAACACCTGTCAACCATTAATAATTTAATCATAAAAATTTTAAAATGTAATAATAGCAAATATATTAGAATAATTTAGAAATTTTCGAAAATCGTTTAACATATAGAAAAAAATCTAAAAATAATTAAAGAAAAAATTTAAAAACATTTTTTTAAACCCAAATTAAAAGAAAAAAATCTGAAAAAACAGTGCAATTAGTGTGTGCAAATGCTGTAAAACCTAAAAAACAAAAGATTACACACAACTTATTCCAAGTAAAAAGACTTGAAGATTATAGTATATAAAAAAATAAATAAAAGGAGGGATAAAATAAAAATATTAATGAAAAAATGAATCTGTGTTAGTAAAGTCTTTGGGTCAGATTCATTTTTTTTTTTTTGGCTTATATATATATATTTTTTTTTTTTTATATATATATTTAGTATAATATCTTTAAGCTTTTTCTGCTTGGAGTAAGTTGTTAGCTTATACAATTAATAAGAATACTAGAACATTATATATATATATATATATATATATTCTGGAGTCTGAAATTTAGGGAAATATTCTCATCAAAAAGAAACTGAATGGACCTGGTTACAAAGAACACTATTTAATGACTTAAAACTGGAACTTAAATTTAACAAGAATAATGTTCAATAAAAACTTAATTTTAATAAATAAAAAGGGCCACAGAGATTTAAACCTTCTGTCATTTTAAAACAGCTGCCCAGAGATGACATGCACCATCCTCCCAGCAGTGCTGTAACTTAACAATGATGCACTGTACATTAATGCATGACTGCCTAATTTTAATTATGGTCTTTTTTTTAATTGAAAATATATAATAAAAAGCTATAATTACATTATTGTTTGATGAAGGTAATTTTCAATAAAGAATTCTTAATTGAGAATTGCCAGTTTTAGCTGAAAATTTTATTTCAAATTTTCTTAATCATGTTTGGTGCATTGTTTACTCTCGTTTATAAAAAATTTGTCAAAAACAAACACCAAAAAAAAAAGCATGAAGTGTAAATATATATGTAGAAAAATTTTCATTTCTATAAAAAATATATAATTTCGGCAAAAATAAAGAAACTTGTTAACCAAGCATGTCCTAGATTTTTGAGTGATGAAAAATTTAACCTACGGGAAACATTACAAGTGTCTTTAGCATATTCTGATTCATAGTATTTCTCAGAAAAGTTGTTTTACTTTTAACAGCTGACAAGCAGCATCGTTCCAACATTTTATTTTCAATATTTAATATAAAATGTGGCATTAAAATCAATGTATTTAATATTATTTAAAAAGTTGTATCTTTTTGAAGTTACCCATGTTATATTCTAAAGAAGGGTCACTTTTCCACAACTTCAGATACAGTAATTTTACAATTTGTGGTCTTTTTTTTTTTTTTTTTTTCATTTTGTTAATGTTTATCCTTCATTTTCTTATGTTAAATTTCAATCTTCCTATAAATTTTCAATGATGGAAATGCATTTCAAACCTAGTTTCTAATAATGTTGAGAGTACTTTTTCCATCAAAAGAAAAAGGTAAAATCTTTTATCTCAAATGCAATCAAATCACACAAAACATGAAAAATCTATTCTCCTTTAATAGGAGACTTACACTTCAGATAGGAAAAATTCTACATAAAAAAGAGTATTTTGTCTGAAAATTGGAAGAGTCAAATTAAAACTGCATAAGATAAGTTAGTTATTACATATCATGTCAAATAGGTGAGTCCTTAATTTTACATATTTAAAAAAATTGAGTGCTGGGATGCTTATATATAACCAACCACTTCAATTTCAATAGCAAGTTACATCAATATTAAATTTGTAATCTCAAAATTTAGATTTGCTTTTAGATATTAACATATGATTGAAATTTCTAAATTACAAGTTATCTTTTTGAAATTTTTATGAACATTGATTATTGAATAAACAAATAATATGAGAATAAAAGAAAATGGTCATACCTTCAAAAGAATTACTTTTCACCAAATATATAAAAGCTCTGACTCTCTCCTCCTTATTGGAATGAACTATAAATATTTCCTTTGGGGTGATTTTTTCCACATCATTTTCAATTTCTATCCTTTGGTTTTGCACCAGAAATTTATCAATAAAATCATCTAGCACTTTATTGCAAAATAATGTGCATAAGATAATGGAGCACTTTGAAGACAACAAAGAACAAATACGAGAAACAGTTTTCAGATTCCCCACATCACCACTCATGCAATGTGCATCATCAAAAATCAGATATTTTGCATTTTTCAGATTAAAAGTCAATTTCGATAATTCTAATGCCTTGTCAGGAGTAGCAATAACTAAATCAGCTGCCACTTTGTCACTTCTGCTTAATTTTGTTCCTTTCATAGCAGGATATATTTTTAAATCACAATATTCTGAAATTTGTTCAACAAATTTATAAGTTGCATCAGCTATTTCAAATGTAGGACATATCATCAAAGCATTTGGATATTCTTTATTTTTATGATTTAATAATTTATTTAAAACCCATATTAAGGTTGCACTTGTCTTGCCAGATTTCTTTGGAGCTTTAATAACAATGTGTTCGGAACTGCTTTCAGATAAATGGTACAACACTTTATTTTGGACTCTGTTAGGTGAAGAAAACCCAAGGGACTCTATCCATTTTATAAGATAGTTGTTTAATCCCAATTCAAAAAAGGACAACTGAATTTCCACATTTGTTGCATTCTTTACTTCAGCAAACTCTTCTTTTTTATTAGCACATGAATAAGAAGTATGAGCTTTATCTGCAGAATTAAAAAAAAAAAAACATAAGAACATAAAGGAAATTAGAAATATGATCTTCTCAAATTCCTTTTATTAAATTTCAAAACTTTGTTTTGGTAATAAAATACTGAAAGTAACAGAAAATACATTTCAAATAAAGCTAATTTAAATCAAATCAGAAAACTTCACAGCTTTATATAACAGAAGAAAAAAATTCAAGTATGTCTTACTTTCAGGAAATTCTAAATTTTCACTGTTCTTCACTTTTTCAATTTTTCTTAGAGCTTTATCAGTTTTAGCTTTTGAAAACTTGGCATTAAATTTACCATGCTTACAGCACTGATCCCAGGTACTCATCTGCAAAATAATAATAATGATATCAATTCTACAATAACAATAATATCACTTTTATTAAATAATAAAGCATGCTTTGCATTAAACAATAATAAACAAAAATTCCCACAAAAGCAACAAACTAGCCAGTTGAACGAATATATAAACTACACTACAAAAAGAAAGGCCTGAGAAATAGATAATGTTTTACTTTCAATCAAAATTTGCAATTTTAAAATCAACAAAAGCTTCTTAAAAACTTATTTAAGTATTAAACTAAAATCATTTAAGATATAAAAATTCAATATAACACAGTACAGGGATGATGGCAGTGGGAGGTTTATTGGGTCCTGCCAACTCTCCCCCTGGTTGAGGATAATGTGCCTTTCTTAGGTGGAACAATAAAAAATGTTTGGGGGAAACTTTCTTTAAGAAGAAGTTTTTGTAATTTCCTTTCTTTTGGCAGCATTCTTTTATTATTATTATTTCACTAGATACACCACAAAATTTACTGTGTACACATAGATAGATGAATCCTGAACACTATTAGGTATAAAAAATTTGATGCTAATCATCAATATTTTTTAAGACAGAAGATTATCTTGCTTTTGTTCATTCTACTATAACAAATAACAAAATTTAAAAATTGAACTGGAGAATATTATTACAACTGCAACAAAATGTTTCTCAAAATTGCTGAAGTATTTTCAAACGAACAGATTGATAAAAATTCTATGTGCCCCATTATCAACAACACATGCATGTGAAATCAGATTCAATACATTGAGAACTGTTCAAAATGATATACACACTAACATGTTTAGATTAGGCTTCAAAGCTCGATGACCTTTAAATATATAGTTGCAGGTCAAGAAAATTAGATTTACATCATACATCAGTTTAAAAAATGTATCCAAAAATCCAAATTAGGAACTACTATCACTATGAGCTGATTTATCATATTTTCAAATAAAACAAAACCAGCTTGTCAATTTAAGGTTGTGCTTGTTTTGCAGTATCATATTTATTTATAATAATGTAAATAATTCTGTTTCTTAATGTGAAATACACCAATAGGATATCTGGGAAAAAACACAAAATTACTTTGCCTATTTAAAAATATTTAAATTATTGCTTCTCCTTGTTTAAATAATAGATTGTGCGTGTATATATGCTAATATTCTTACATGCAAAACTCTTGTTATGTATGTACTAAAATAAATTATGAAATTGTTTTAAAAAGTGACAGATATACAAATAATGAATTATATCTTAATTGAACAACAAGATTTATAATTTGGTCATAGGTTCACATTTCTGTCTTTTGTATGAGCCTGAGTAAAATTTAAAATAGTTCTCATTAAGGAAACAGAATTACAAAATTTAAAGCTAAATTTAATAGTTGTAGGATTAATTATTGCTTTTGAAATGTTTACTGCCATAATAATAAGTTATATAGAAAAAATTTTCTTTACAGATTTCATTACTATTTTTATATTGTGTTCATGCAACTACTACTCAACTAAAAAATAAATTAATATCAGGCAAAAATTTGAAAGGGTCAACATTACACTCCCCTTCCATACAGAAGGTTGTGCCCCTACATCAGGAAGGCCATGAGATTCAGTCAGGTGGACTCTTAACACTACTCCTGATTGAGAAACAATACAAAAAAAATGCAATAATCTTACAAATGGGGAAATTGTTGTATGAGTAGCAATAATACAATATAGAATACAAAACCATGGAAAACTGGTAACTTATTAACGCAATCAACATGAATCTAATATCTCATGGTTTATATAAGGAAAAAAAATAACAAATTTATACTAATTTTAATAACAGTGAAACATAAATGACTTCACAATAATTCAAGCAGAACTGAAATTCTGTTGATGATAATCAAACATAATAAAATCATATCTAGCCAGAAAGTGACAATTTTTTCAGCCCAATTTTAGAAACTATTTTATAAATTTCAATCATAATGAATAGCAATATATTCCCATATATTTTTCTTAAAGTTCAACATATTTACAAATTATTTGATCACAAATTCCAAGATCAATATCATAATACTTGAGTTCAGTTTCTAACTTTCCTACTGACTTAAACAAAACATAAAATTCTAGAAAGATTTTTTTTAATCTATTGATAAAATAGCCTAGAAACTTAATGGGAAAATTCTGTTAATAAATAATAATAATAATAAATATCATTGATGCTCATACAAGTATAAGGAAGAAGAGAAAATTCTATAATAGACCTTGCTAACCATGAGACAAACATATATATATATAGTAATAGAAGGTGTGATAAAATATTTTTTGAGGTAACACAATAGTAGCATTTGTAATTATGATACATTCAAACTAATACATTGATTATTTTTATAACATAAATTAATCTGATTTTCTAAATTAGGAGTCCAAATAATACTTTTCAATAGAGTTTGCCTTTCTAATCCATTATAAAATTGGTGAATTCATCCCTTCTGCCAAAGTAAATCCTTATGGTTCTCGAAATTAGAGTTTCGAAGAATATCTTCACAAGTTCTAAAAAAAAATCATAAATCGGTCCCTCACAATTCCGAATATATACTTTTGCAACTTTTTTTTTACCCTGTCAGTACTCTTTATGGAAAAAAAATTCTTTAATTCATTAGATATCAAATGAAGGAACTTCACAGATGAAAATTTGTTATCTCTCTTCCCCAGTATAATACATATATAGCTACATTCAAAATCTGTTTGTAACAAAACAAATATATTTATATTACTTTATATTTAAAAGGATAAAATAAAAGATTAATTAAACAGAATAAATGATTAATCAAACAAGAAATTTGTTTCATCCCATTATTATTTCTAAATGTAAAATGGATAACAGTAACAAAAGCTTAACATATAAATTTTAATATGGACAGCTTGTAGATAGATATCTTGTAATCAGATGTGGCTTATATGTATGTTCTACAGAACTGTAACAAACTGAACTTTATTTCAGTATATATAAATAAAATCATTAATTTATTTAATTCTGCATGTGATATCTAAATAAAATCTTAAAATGTTCATTTTAGAGCTTTGTATCTTTAGAGAAAATGATCAAGAAACCATTATATCTCTATTTACAGAAATAGAATGCATTTTAAAGAATATTATAATCTCAAACAATATTGATTTTTGCTACTGTGCAAGTGCAGTAATAAAGCACGTCTATTCCTTTAACTATTGTGAAAAGACAGTGCTGTCAAAACACATCTCCCTTCCAAAAATATAGAAGTTTTAAATTTTTCCACAGCAGATTTTTTTTTTAATGCAAACCTGAAATACAAATATAAATTTTTAAAAAATAAACATTTAATGATAAATAAAAATTTGTTAAAAAATAATGAGCCATCAAATTTTTTCCATAAACAAATATAAAAGTAGTACCCCTTCTCATAAACTCTTTTTACTGTTCAGCAGCAGCAGAATAAATTTTTATAAATCAGCTCAGGAACACAAGAAAAGTAAATGAAAACATTTTTTTGAAATTCATATTTTATTTAAAGTCAATTAAATGTTATTAATTAAATGTTAAATACAAGGTAATAGCAGACATTTTTAATGAAGGAAGCCGAGTAAAATTTCTGTAAGTTAGCTTCAAATTAAAAAATAATTTTATAATTAAAGGTAATTAAGTCTTTAACAATTAAATAATAATAAATAATTATTTGTAACAATTAATCATCAGTATGGTGTCAGGCAGTAAGAATTATTCAACAAATGACAAGAAATATTGGATAATAAAGAATTAAAAACAATCTAAAATGAAGTATGTCATACTGTTATTGGAAACAAATTTTCAAATTATTATTTAAATCTTATAACAAAATATAATAACCAAAACAAGAGTATGTTATTATTACATTCATTTATTGAATATTTTATGTAATTGAATGAAGCATGTGCCAATTAAATAGAGACACTAAATGAAATAAACGAAATCGAATGTTTAATTTTTAAAATCAATTCAGAATGTTAACCAAAGTATAAAAACTTAAAATTATAGCTTATTCACTGTTATTTTTTCGTGAGTACTTTTTAAAAAATTAGGAAAGATTTTTTGTGATAAATTTCTATTTGTAAATATTTTTTAGAAATAATTTGTACTTTTCAATTTTCTTTCTAAGTTCTTTTAAAACTAAAAATTATAGTGAAGTATTTATATGCAGCAAATACTCTTTAATATTCCAATTGTTTAAACAGATTTTTCCATAAGTTTGATACTTATTAAAAGGCAAGATTAAAAAAATATTTATTTCAGAAACATAAAAAATCAATTGTGCCCCCTCTTCAACAGCTAAGATGACAGAACATATATTTAATATTGAAACAATCCTCTTTACTGGATGAAATAATAGGATTTAATATAAATTTAGATATAACAACTAAAATTCATTTATTCTTCATATTTAAAAGCAGGAAATATGTATATTATTTAATAGCCAAAAATAAAAAGAGATAATCACTTGAACATAAACTTATATACAAAGAATTCATTGACTGAGTAGTAACTGATAATTTCAAATCAGAACGGTTAAAATAAATTGAATTAAAAATGTATAACATATTTTAAAACTTATCAAAATAATTTTAATATGTAGTCTAAGAAAAGGAAAGGTCCAAATAAATAAAGAGGGAGAAAGATGATACAAAAGAGTAGAAAGGAAAATTTTTTGTTTGTTAGAAAAAATTTCCTTTATCTAAAGGGTACACAATAATTACAAATAACAAAAATATTTGGATAGAAAAATAAAGGGTAAACTAAATCGATTTTGATATCTTTTTTAAAAATTAATAATCTGATGAAAATTGATTTAAAAATTAACTTTGATTTCTCATGTACTTATTTATATGAAATATTAGCACTCAAAAATTAGCAGATTTTATTTAAATACATGTAATTAATTCTCAAATTTGAATTTGCAAGTCTTTATTTTTTAAACACATAATATCACTTTTAAGAACTTCTCGGAGCTATTACAAACTTAATAGCAATCAAAAATGAGTATTTTTACTCAATTTTAAATACCAATTTTTTTCTTTGTAATATATATAAATATTCTACCACTTCTTTTTTTTAATTAATTATTTTATACATACGGCTTTATTCATAGGATATTAAAAATTCAGCAGCATTTGGAATTATACAGTTTAGTTGTGAAGTAACCAACAAACAGGGAGAAAGAAATATTTAATTTCAGTATAGTTCTATTTCATAATCCAAGAATATATAATTATGAAGTATGAATTCTTTTGACAAGTTTAATGCATGAATCAATTCTTACACAATGGATAAAATGCTACTGTATCATATATATTTAGATTTTGTAGTCAAATTGCTATCAGTAATAATTCAGTATGGGCATAATTATAGCTTAATGAATTAGATCATAAAAAACAGATATTTCTAAAGTTAAGTATGTATAATTTACATGTTATACTCACTCAATTGGTTTTGGCTGAATTCATACAATTCTGTTAAAACAAAATAATTCTTTTTAGCATGCTTATATTGGAAAAGCGTGGCAATGGCAGCTGCATGATTTTATTCGATTAGCCAGATTTTAGTAAAGTAATTATCATAATGAAATAAAATATAATAGATTAGAAAAGCATGCAAATTTACTGTCAAAAAAGAAATCATTGGATGAATAAGATGTCATTTCCTTTCTATGTTCAGCAACACGGAAAACAAGCCATAAGATGGCTATACATATACTGCATTACCCTATTACCCACTCTTGTATAATATTTATATTCTAATTTTCGATAATAATTCCACAGATAAGTAATCAAAACAGTCAATAAAGGTAACAATTTGAACATATTTTCAACCATCATGCTGGTTTCATTGCTAATCAGCCAAAAATAACAGTAAAATACAATATCCAATTCACTTGTCCAATAGGTTAGTCTGCCAGAGATCGCATAAACTACAGGCTGAACGAATTGTAACTGAATGAAGTGTCAATCATTCTGCAGATTTTTAGATCTATAAACCTTTGCTCAGTAATCAAATTCAGACAAAGTTCACTAATTCTGAATGTTTACAATACAGTAAATCTAAGGTTAAATTTGAATGATCAGATTTCTTGAAACCTAGCATTGCTCCTTTCTGATATGGTGAAGATTTTTCTAACAAAAATCTTAATTTATCTTCAACACAGAAGCAAACAATCTTGATAGAAGGGGAGGAAGGCAATTGACCCTTAGTGTTACAGCAACAAAGCATTAAATTATTTTTCATTAATATTTAAATTATTCAAATTTAAAAACTGAGATATGCCAAAAGGTACCACTGCCCAATGTATTATCGATTAAAGTACACAAGCTACCACTATTTGTAATAAATAAATATAAAATAAAATGCACATTAAAATAAGACCTTTACAGCTATTACCTTAATAACAGTTAACAAAAGCTTGATCCATATATGGTTATCACTGCAACTCAGTTTTAGTGGCAAGTTATAATCACAATATATTGAAATGAATGTTAGCATCATTAGTGCTTATCATTCATGTTTAATATCTTTCCCCTTCTTTTAACATCTGACGGTTAATCAAAGGTGGTTTACAATTTTGATGATCATCTTTTGATTTGCAATACCTGTGATACAAATAATTTGCACCTATCAGGCAACACAAATGATCTTTTGAAACCATCCTTTCTCCTTTTTTGTTTACAAATTCTAGGAATTTTTAAAACTTTACATCTGTTACTGTTTATATCTTCACAAAGGAGCTAGAAGATGACTTGAATAGCAGAAATCAATTAATATTTCTCATTTCTTACTAAAGAGTTGGGGTCAAATTGACCCTTGTATGCATTAGTGTTTCAGATTCTTTAAATGTTATGGCTATAACAGCAGATGAATGTGAACAATAGATTCAGAGATCTTCTCGCAAGTGTTCCGATTGATAGTGAAAATGACTATAACTCAGATTTTGAATACTCTGGAAAATCTGATCGAATGTCTTTTCCTGCTCATAAAAATATAGCCAATCCTTATATAAAATGCATTCTTTTATAATATTAATAAATTAAGAAAAAAGTTAGGTTAAAATAAGTGCATGTGCTGAAGGGTTATTAATGCTTGTAACATAGTAATGAAAATATTTTTAGGAATGTTAAAATAAAAATGGCTTAAAGATATTGAGCACTTCACAATTTGAAGAAATTAGATTCACATCAAATATGTCAAAGAAAATTCATAGATATTAGTTTTTAAGTTTTTCTGATTTCATATGATGGCAACCAAGAATGCAAATAAAAATCTAGGATGATTTAAACAATATTTCAAACTGTTTGACATTTCATGCTTTCAATATCTCTGTTACTATTCAATCATCAAGAAATCTAGTAAATAATATTATCTTATTTCTCTCTATTATATTACCAATCAAATTTCATTTTCCATATTTATTAAATTTAAGTATCAGTTATCTTTTAACATTTTCTCATGTTTTCATTCATCTTATAGGAATGGTATATAAGAGTGAAAATTATATATTTATGAGTATTAATGATTAACTGTGACTATATCCTAATTATCATTATTATCCATTTATTGATAATTACTCAAAAGCCAGTAATATTGTTTCAATGCAGCCAAAGGATTGTCTTTTTTTTTAAGCAACATAAGGCAATATGGTTTTGTGTTACTCTACAGAAAAAATAAGACTGCAACAGAAAACTCTTTAATATTGTATTAAAATGTTATATTAAATAAAATGTTCAATTTTAATATTTCAAATATTCTATCCAATTTTAAATGACCAAATTCTATAAAGTATCTAAATCAAAAGAACATTCAAGTTAATCATACCTTCAATATTTCACTTAACTAAAACTTAATTTTCCTTTCTCAGCAAAAACACACAGCATTACTACTATCATTTTCAAACTACTGTTGCAAAAAATGTACTTATACTCATAAATAATAGTACTCTTATGCAAATTTATATTGTTGCGTGTACTTTCATTAAAGTAAGGAAAACTCAATTGACTTAAAGATAGAATTATACTCATAATGATAGAAATTAGACATTACTGTAAAAACAGGAAATGAATAAAATAAGTTATCAAGAAAAACTTTTAATATTTGATTTGAATATATAACTAACGATTAACAGCCTCATGATAAATAATTATACTAGATAATATGGCAAAATCATTAAAAGCTTTATTTAATATTACATGTGAAGTTTATCAGCCGATGCAGAACATTAGTATAAAAGTGAATTTAAAACAGTGAGTTTGGGATGTATTGCAACAAAAACTGTTGTATCCTGTTTACAAATATAGGCACAATAAGTAAATTCGTCATGACACACACAAATAACAATGATTAGAAAGTTTAAAGCGGTTAATAAACAGTATTTCTGATACAATTCAATCCATATTTATGCAATTAAAAAAATTTCCTGTAATCAAATACAAAAAATAAGTATTTTGTTCCTCACCCCTTCTTTTTAAATAGTCTAATAGTTTAAATATCAGAAAATAAAAATTCTACAACAAAAACATTAACTTCTTCGCAATATACTCCTGATTGACTGACAGATTACCATTTGCTTGAAAGCATACGAAACCACGTGAGTCACGTGATGTGAATACTCACAAAGATTAGAAGAAAGTCCGTGCTAAGTATAACCTTTTGGAAGTTAATCAAAATCCACTTCTGATTGGCTCGCGAAAATATTCCGCTATGTTATGAACATATATGAAAAATGTAATCGTGCATGTGATTGCCTAAAGTGCAAACGTACTGATTGTGTATGTTTACATTTCGGAGCCCTCAGAAGCAGAAATTATTGGAATCGAAATAAACAACATATACATACGAAAATAACTAATGATATACGCATGAGAAGAAAATATTTTGAGAAAACTGAAACTCTCCGAAGGGGTTGCAATTTATCAATTTTTCTTCATGCAGTTCTTCACTGTTTTGTTTACATTCAGGTTACGGAGTGCCGTTTGATATTAGGAGTTCGCTTTTTGTGATATTCGTGTTTTGATTTTGTTAACCCGGCACAAGCTAAGAATCCGTTCAGGAGCATACGCCGGAAAACAAACCTCATTCCTTCCTTCCTATCCGGAGTTCGGTTTGAGCCGGCGTAAGTGACGGTTGTTTTCCCTCCGTTCCTTGTGCCTTCAATCCTTAGTCTTCGATTTTTTGTTTTCTAGCAAGTGTTATTGATAGTTTCTCTCTCCAATTTGTGATGAGTGACAGGTGAGGTTGTGTGTCATCTTATTTTTTGTAGTTTTTAAAAGATACCCCACTTGGCAAAACGAATTCGGAATAGAGGTGGGTTCGCAATAGAATTCGAACGAACGGATCATTTAAGTGTACGAACTGATCAAGATCACAATATTTTGTAAATGTTATTCGTTTGCGAACGATTCTGTGTTTCGGCCTTTTCGTTCGGAAACTACTTTGCGGATCCAGCTATTGCCCTTCACAAACCACTTTACAGATTTGCAATTACAGATTGATGAAAATCCAGTTTCAGAATATATATTTGAAGATTGCATTTGCAGAGTAAAAACAATGTTTGAAAAAATGTGAGATTAAAGGAAAAAGTAATTTAAAAGAACTCAAATATTGCTTGTAAATTCATTTGCTTTAGGAATGTTTCATATAAGAGTGTTATAATGAAATATATTAAATCAAAATTTTCTTGCTTTAGCATTACATATTCTTTGATTTTTAAGATAAAATTTTGAAGAAAATAGGTCGATGGATTTTTCTTAAGTTATTACAAGCATTGTTGGCAGAATATATTATTTATTTGCAAGTAAAACTAAGTTATACCACTTTTCTGCAACAAAGAGTGAAATGGATTGATTTGTTCGCTTAAATAAAATATCTGGAAGCTTACTTTACAGCGAAATAATAATATCCAAGCAAAGCCCTTTTACTCTCAAATGTGTAACATATATATTTTTCCTTATCTTTTTATTTCAATAAAGAAGCTTTAGAATGAAGAGAATTAGAATGTGTTTTCTCAGTAATTTGAAACATTTATTTTAGCATTTGCTACTAATGAAAAAGATGTAGGAATTTATTCTTAGATGGAATCTAAATATTATAGTGAAGAATTTTTTTTAAAAAAATATTTTTATCTTACAATCAATTATTTTTATAATATACTATTTTTGGGAAAAAAAGATTCCAAAAGTATATTTATTTAAACATGCACGCAAGTTTTATTTAGTAAGGAACTGTTTCTTACTTTCTTCTGATCTACAATTTCATAAATAATAATTTACATCAAGAGAGAAATGTTATGCTTTCTATAAAAAGCGCTATATATTTCATTAGAAGATATAATGAAATAGGTCAGAATTTTTTTCCGCAAAATTATCTTTTTGCTATGATATTTATTTTTTGTATGCAAATATTATATCAAATTATAGACTTCGAAGCAGATGCTCAATTTTTATTGCTTAACACTGAAAAGAAAAAACGCAGAATGTCAAATGTTGATTTAATCCCATTTTTATTGAGGTCATATAATGTTCTAATATCTGACTGGATATATTTATTGGCGGTTTTCATGTGTATAAATGTTCTCAATCTGTTTGTAAATAATTTCTGTAGGGAAACGACAATTATTTTGTTGTTGTTGTTGTTGTTTACGCTGAGAAATAGAAAGAAAAAGAAGCTTGAAAAATTTATTTTTCCAGGTTTCTTTTTTCGAAAGAAAAATGAAAAGAAAGAAGAAAATGACAAAATTATTATTTTCTCGCATACCAAATTTTTTTAAAAATTGTATTTGCTAAAAAATTTAACTCTGCCAAATTTTTTGATAATTGAACTTTTTAAAAACTTTCAAAGAGTTTAAGAAATCTCTTAATTTAATACCTTATCCTCCTTACGCTTTTCCTCCTCAAAAATAAATAATTAAAAATCACTTTCGAAATTATTTCTGGCTCGTTTTTTATATACATAATAACTACTGAAAAGAGAAGAGCTAGATTAATGAAATTTGGAAAGCAGTTTTATCACTAAGAAAACACAAAATTTACTTGTAAATTATGAAACTTTTGTCATATTATTTACTAAATTATGTCATGATATTAAGAAATTTACTGTGTTTTATAATATTATTTGAATTTTAAAGTGGCACAGAATAGTTTTGTGGAATAATATGCCCCGAAGTTATTGAGTGAAATTTAAAAAATTTGATTAATTTTATTTTTATTTATTATTAATTAAAAAATCTAATTTAAATTCCGGAAAATCCCTTCTTAGCTTCCATTGCTTCATACGTCTGCCTACGTAACTACAGATGTTCTGCCTTCATTGTTTTGAGTCATTTTTGTATCACAGAAATTATAGATTTTCTATTTATAAACATAAACATATTAAAATAGTCATAAGGATGTATATTTGACCATGCAAAAAAATAGCACATAAAATTGGTTAAATTGCCGAATTAAAAGGGGATCCCGCTCAAAGATGTTACAATTATCAGACACGCAGGTACTATTCTTATAATATACTCGAAGATGAAGAAAAAAAATCAGGGAAACAATGCCCGAGAAACAATAGCACAAAATAAAACTACAGATTTCTATAGCCAAGCTTTTCTTAATTGTGTTAAATAAAAATATAGACAAACATGAAATTATTTCTTGGTTCCTTTTAAATTATAACATATTTTAAAGACAATTAGTGGTATTATAAATAGTAATTCAGTATCTCAGAAAATAAAGTATTTATATAATTAATTACAGATAATGAGTAAACAATTTTTAACGGGTCTCACCCTAAGAACATGTCTGGGATCACCAATAATCAAGCAATACCTCTGTTAAAAAAATGTATTTATTGAGTAAAAATTTAGGTTTTAGTAATAAAAAATCCCTTGCCTTCAAAAGGAAAAACGTTTCGTCCGCATCTAAAGCAACTGAATAATTGAAAAGCAATCAAGATTACAAATCTGCTTTCGTACTGTAACCCCAAAAGAAAATGTTGAGGGTAGAGGTAGGATTGATTAGAGGATGTATATTCGTGTCCCTGGAGTTTGTGTGAAATACTTCCGCCCCGCCCCTCCTACACACAGACACACACTTCAATCACAAAGAATTTCCGGGAACTTGCGATGTGTCTTGTCACATTTCTCCCACAATTATGGCTACCATCTATATTCAATAGAACCGAAAAATACCAGTTTAGTTAGTAATATAGTGAGTCACACACAAAGAAAGAAAGAGCCAAATCGTTCGTCTGCGAATGAAAGAGTTCAACTTTAGCTTCCATTCGAGCGATAGAGTAGGCTCCCAATCTCCAATGCCTTCGTTCGTGAACGATATGAAACATTTGGATCAAAATGGTGAACAATGATTTTGAATCGAATCTTTCAATAGAACGACATTTCCCATTTCTAATTCGGAATTGACTTTCTCACCAATTGACGATACTCCAATCATGAACAAAATCAAACAACTGAATATAGATACAATTCAAGAAAATTATTAGTATAGAAGTAAAAAAAACACCAATGAGCATGTCATGCGCCTCTGAACAAATCAAAACCAGGAAATTAATGCAATCCAATCGAATGTAGAAAATTGCAGAAATTGTCCCAATTACACCCGTTCATAGTGCATAGGTTTCATTAAAAACATTAATAGGCAATAGATAACATGAGATGCACCCGACAAGGCACAATATTGTCACTAAATAAATTTATGGATAAAGATATAGTGATAGATGTGGTATGGGAAAACATCTCTTCTCGCTTCTTCCTGTTAGACATAATAACAAATGCCCCGATGGAGGAACTAGCAGTAGAAATACAGGATAAAAATAACTTTGTTGTGGTGGAAATGCAGAGATTTTAAAACAAAACTTTACAAAGAATATATCATCAATAAAAACAACTGTTCTAGGAACAACTCTTCCCATCTCCGTCAAAATTCGGTTAATCAACCAGCGGATCCAGCAATTTCTAGAGCGCCCGCGACATTGCAATAAATGTTATTCCTTTGCCCGTCCTACCCGTGTTTGTGGAAAACTAACATCTGCCATCTTTATGGAGTGACACTCCTTGGGACTTGTCAAGGGACAGAAAAATGTATTAACTGCAACGGTCCTCATAATGCCGCACATGTCCAGCATATGTAAAGGAACAAAAGATACTTGAACTTAAATACCATAATCATCTAACAACTGCCGAAGCCAACAGAATTTTCCAAACATCAATCATCAAATATTCTGATACTGTGAAAATCATGCTGGCAACTACTAATCTACAAGATTCTTTCGGTACGAAATTTGAATCATTCCTACAATCAATAAACAAAAGATTCGAAAAACAAACTGCCCTTTTAGTAAACATGTTACAAAAATCCATTGAATGCATAGTCCAGAATATGTGTAAAATAACTGCACAATCTGCCAATTGCAGTTCATCTCCTGCATACAAAAAGGAAACCCTACAGAATTTGAACCAAATATCTAACCCCAAAATGCATTGGGATGCAGGTGAAAGTAATGATCAAGAAATTATTCCAGTTGGCTAATATTTCCTTCCCCCCCCCTTTTGTCATTGTTCCCTTTCCTTTCTAACACATCAATTTTTGGCTTTTGCTCGTTCTCTCTCTCTTTTTTTTTTTTTTTTTTTTTGCTTTTTACGGCACTTTTTGCCATAGTTGTTCAACAGTAGTTTTCTCTCACTTCATTTTATTGCCCAAAAATGGCCTTTCTGCAGTGGAAATGCATCTGCATTAAAAATAAGAAAAATTGGTTCAACCGACCTCCATTCTCCACATCTACATTTTGAATTTTTCAAGAAACATTTCTAATAGAAACGGATCATTTCACTAATCCAAACAAAACGTTTTTTCGTACCCACTGATATAACAGACGAGGCGATGGCCTCCTTATAAATATACCAGGAAGCATATCTGGTAGAGTTATTTTTTAAAAAGAAAATGACCCGCAATTGGAAATCCTTGTTATTGAAACCCAAACCCGTAATTAAATCTTTATGTGTATTAATATTTATGTCTCTCACGGGTTCAATATTAACTTGAATAAAACATTCCTTGACAGCATAAACTTGCCAACCTTCATCTTTAGCGATTTTAACCTCCATCACTCTTTATTGGGTGCAAACCATCATTCGTCTCATAGAGACGATTAGAGATGCATAATCCACGATTTTTCAATAACAAATATTTTTACTATTGTTATATTTACACACTTGTACCCAAAAAAGTGCTATTTTAATCAGTCTTTTAATTCAATATTATTAATCAATATTAATAATAAAAATTACTAGTTATAACTAATATTTAATTAATTAATTTAAAGAACGTGCGGTTGACTAAATTATCTATTTCAGCTGAAGTTTTAACTTCGATTTTTTTCGAAACAATTAATTTAATTTATTTATTGGAGCAAAGTATTTTCTGAAGAAATAAAGTGTGATTTCTTTAAAATTTTCACTTTAGTTCTATATTCTACCAATAGATGGCGGCAATAAAATAAATACCAATAGAAGTCACGTCAAGGGCAATTAGAAAATATCTTCATGGGATACAGGTATTGTTCAGTACGAAGTCTTTGAAGTCAAGAAATTACTAATACTATTGACCAAGCACTGACTTTACACTTGCAAACACTATCTGTGAATAGCCCCAACTACCTTGAAATGCAGTTTCGAATGATTCCAAAGATTCTTCAAATGCAAGAATAACTTGTCCATTCACAAATTTCTCCCTTTTCCTTTATGACCTCAATTAAGGGGATGGGAGCATAGTTTTCCAATGTTGAAAGTCTTTATATGGCGTTTCCCGCCCTCCTGTGAGGGGACACCCTTTCTTTTCCTTCTTTACAACCCTGCTTTCGGAGATGTCAATCTGAGACGATTTCTGTCTGCAGATGTTCTATGTGGGGACCTGACTTCTCTGACAGTGATTGATGGTTCCGTCAGTTAATTCTATGGGAACTCAGGATTCGTTTAACTGACCATAACAAAGTGCAATTAAATAACACGATTTTTTAATTCGTTTCATTGCAATTGACATCAAGGAACATTTTAACTGATTTGTTGCATAAGATATATATATTATAAAATATATAAATATATAAGCTATATATTTATTCATACAGATGAAATCGGATATTTAGAGGATAGGAATCTCTTAAATGGTATAACTTTTCTTTCATTAAATTCGACTAAATTAAATTATTAGCTGATTTACATTTTGTTCCGAATAGCTTTCATTTTGTATTTAACTGATCAGATTTATTAAGTTTTCTTCACCTTTAACTGGGGACGTCAGGTCTGCGAGACCGCTAGCGATGAATTTTCGGTCACCCCTATTCTATTTTTAGCTCAATTAAATGGATTGACCCTGTAGCTTCCTGTTTTGTGACCTTCAAAAGAAGTGCACTTTTTCAACCGATTTCAGCGGATGTTTTTAAAAATAATTCAGTTATTTCTTTGAGCGCGGTCTCTGTGACCGCACCTCCCTGTTAGTGTCCTCGTGATAAACAAGGCTTTACAGATAACGCTAAAACTTGGGCCTCGAAATATCATCCAATTTACTGATCCTATTATGAAGCAGTGCTCCAGACACTTTTAAATGAAGCATAAAGTGATTTTAGTGATAAGGATAATTGTACAGAAGAGTTTTTCGATGAAAGTTCGCATTCAACTAATTTTGATATGTATGTTAGTAGTATATAAATGTATAACTTTGCATCACTTTTCAAAGTGATACAGACTTATGCATAATTTTTGACGAAAGAGCTCTTATGAATCGCAAGACGAGAGAAGAAAGGCATCGGTGAGCTGTAAACAGAGAGAGAAAGTGAAAGTAAATCCAGTTAGGCGAAGAACGCGAGTAAATATTAGCGTAGGAGGGGAAATAGATCGTTCCTTCGCTGCGAGTTATCGAAAACCAGTTATTCGATTAACCTTATAAGTATAACGGATGGAGGAAAAAGAGTTTTCGCAAAGCATTCGCATAGTTCATACCAAAGCTAACTAGTCTGAAATTAACGTTATTGTCATTATGTCTAACAACTGCGTTAGAGTAAAGTGATTCAAGGGGAAGAAAAACCAAAAATATATCTTTGAAGGCCTCATAAAAGGGTTTTGAAATGCGAGTCAAGATTAAATTTAAATAATTTGTAAATATGTAATGAGGGGAAACTTCAACAGTGCATTAGGTTCGTTGGTTAAAAAGCGTTTCACAATTTAACTGCGTTAGCTAGAGGTTCGATAGTCTAGGAGGTAAGGAACGCGCAAAATATTCCTAAACTATCTAATCTTTTTTGGAAATTGGGGATACGAGTTCGAATCTAGTTAGTAAAAATATAAGCGCTGATATAGGGGAGAGGAGGGGGTTTTGCGTTTATAAAAGTAAGCGCTCGACTTCTCTGCGATTAAAATGGAAGGGATTGATCGATTCTGCGGATCGGATTTAACGCACCTCGCTGCGATAGCTCCGATTAACGAAGAATTGTTTTTAGAAATATCTCAATCTTTATTCTGCGATGAAATGACCATCATAAAAATAGGGTTTCTACTCTCATTCTCGCAACGGCTTATAAATAGAGATCCGAGCAGGAAAACATTCATTCACTAGCAAGTCTTTAAAGTATTATGTAAAAAATTATCTTTATAAAGATGTCTACTTACGAAAAATACAAATCTTTGCAAGTAATTATCTTGTTGCTCGTTATCGTAATAGAATTCATTTTACTTATAAGTTATATATGCGTGCACTCACCAGCAGATACAAGTGGAAAAGTTAACATCACAAACACCTCTTGCTTTCTGTCCGAGCATCTCGGTCGAAAATTATTTCTTCACGTCTGCTATAAAAATGATAAGAAGGTGTTCGACATAAGATATTTCCGATGGGAAGCGGCTCACCTGAACGAATCAACATATCTCAAGTCTCAAATTATAGGATTTCAATTAACAGAGTTTGAATTTAAGAAAGTATGTGAAGTTCAGACATCCTTCAACATGCTGCATCGTCGGTCCCAGCCAATCGGGAAAATCCTCTTTGGTTCATCAGATGTTACACAACAATTTTTACGATTACCAACCGCAAAAAATTAAGTGGTGTTATTACTACAGCCCTCCGTCATTCATAAATGAAGCTTCTGAGAGCATCGAGTTCGTAAATGGTCTACCTGAGAATTATGAGGATGTGGATTTGCTCGTTATTGATGATTTAATGCTATTTTTGGGTGAAAAAGTCGCACAGCTTTTTACAGTCATTTCGCATCATTGCAGAGTGAGTTGTATACTCATTCTTCAGAATCTTTATTTTCAAAACAAATACCTAAGGACCATAAGTTTGAACACGCACTACATGATTCTGTTTAAAAATGCTAGAGATATGAATCAAATAAATAGTTTAGGTCGACAGTTGTACCATCAAAATCCAAATTTTTTCTCGAGGCTTATAAAAGCGCGACTGCCGATCCTTTTTCTTACTTGTTGGTTGACATACATCCTCTTACGAGCGAGGAATATAGATTACGCGATAGTTTGTTTCCAGATAGTAGTGGTATTTACTGGATTTACAGACCAAAATGAAAAATAAACTGAGCGGTCATTATTCATTTGTGGATTGACTTTCAAAAGCATCTCCGAAACAAAGACGATCACTGCTAAAAACGGCCTCTGCTTCACAAATTCTAGCATTATGCGAAATTTGCTTGAACGTATTAATGGGTAACGTCCCCGTGAACAAGAAAAAATTGTGCAAGTATAAAACCTGTTTACGAAAGCTTGCAAATAAAAATACAAAAATAAATCAAAAGAAAAAATCCTCATTAATCAAGGTGGTGGATTTTTACCTCTGATTTTACCTGCAATCGCGTCTGCAGTCGCTGGAATGGTCGGTCGTGCAATTGGTAACAGGATTTGAAAAATCAATTATTTGAATTAAAGAATTGGCATCCCGAAGCAGCAGAGAGGAAGATGAAAACCTTTATAAACAGAAACTTTCAATCATTCTCGTCACAAATAAAGTTATCATGGCTAAAAAAAATGGCATTGGTTCCTCTTGACTTATTAGCTGCCTATCGTCGCCCCAAAGCACTCTAATTGGATTTGGAACAAAACATATTGAATTCGCTTGATGAATCTCAATTACCGAATGACCAGCGAGCTAAGCTGTTGTCTCAGTTGATTATGAGATATCAAAAAAACAGCGAGAGAGCCAGCGCCACTCATTCCCGTCACGATAGCCGATAAACCAGTGATAAACCCTCCATAAGAGCTTCCTGCAAAGGATATAGAAGACGAAGATCCAATATTACGAGATATAAGATACACAGTGCCTAGAGCATATGAAAAGTATGTGCCAACGATAGTAGAAAAACTCAAAACGCGTTTGCACCATTGGAATAAAAATGGGAAAATGACAGAAAACGGAGTTACTTTTAAAGGTTCGAAAATTGTGGATTTGTTCTCTTATGTGATGAGAAATTCAAAAAAATTAGAAAAACCACTACATCTCGAAAAATTTATAAAAGCAATTATCGATATCAATATA